>JABTTQ020003155.1:0-262126 GCA_016081115.2 Rehmannia glutinosa | reverse complement strand
GATGCTTGTGCTTAGTTCAGTTACGTATTGCTTATGGTATCAAAAGGTGGATTCGAAGCTTATTGGTTATTGGACTACTGTTATGTTGGATCACGAGTTAATGGAAAAAATCACTTAATTTATGTCAATGCTTGGAAAACAGTTAGTTTCTTTGGTTATAAGCAAACACCAATGGCGAAAATCATATTTGAAGTTGAGTATATAGTAGCGGTAATTGTTGTACCCAAGTCTTTATGGATGAGGCAATGGTGAGAGATTATGAAATTGAAGAAAAAGAGATTCAATTTATGTGTGATAACACAAATTGCTATTACAATCACTCAAAACCACTGTGATGTATTCCAAGAACAAAACACATTGATGCCGGATATCATTTCATAAGAGATCATGTTGAAAAGAAAGACATCACCTTGGAATACATCTCAACCGACATTAAGCGACATATTCACAAAGCCATTATGTAATCAAGATTTGAAAGAGCTTAAGCATGAGTTAGGATTAATTGAAATAGTTGACACCTGAAGACTCGAAGAGAAGAAATGGAAAGTGAAAAGATGAAAATTGAAAGATTTCTTAAATCAGCCCGAGTGAATCAGCAGTATCAGAGAAATCAGTTGTATCGAGTTAGCTGACAACTGAGTCACTATGTGAATAGAGAGAAGAAGAGATTGAGTCAGCTAAGAAGTAAGTTGAGTCATTTATGAGCTAAGTGACAAAAACGCAGTCGTTTTTAATAAGCGGAATGTTTTTAAGAATGACGGCAAATAATAATAATGACAGTCAAAAAAGCTGCACAACAAAGCATATGATTGGATATAAATGCTGCCGCATTAAATCCGGGCAATTAAATGCTAATCGGCATGCTAAATCTGAGCCATCGATCTTGATCAAATTTCAAAAACCGAAAGCACGTCCTTTCATAACCCATATATACCATTTTGTTCAGTTTCTCTCTCACATTACTCAAAACTGTTCATCTCTCCAAAAGCAAAGAAAGCATTTTTTCTCTCAAAATCCTACCAAATCTTCAAGCGAAGCAAGTTCGTCAAAAGTTCGTTCATTAAAACTCAGAAAAATGGCATCAACCTACGATTTCACCAAAGCTAGGAAGAATCCACACTAGTTCTACCATGGATTTCGAAGGGATGGTCAAAGCAGGTTCAATAAACCTTGAAGAAGATAGCTAACAAAATCGAGAAATCTGGACTAAAACCCTTTCTCATGATGGAGTTCCGTGATGACATACGTTGAGGAAGTAGAACGATTCTGCACGTGAACGCTGTTCACGCAGCGAGGCATCAAGTCCTCTGTTCACGGAAAAGAACTTCACCATCACTACTGAAGATCTAGAGGAGCATTGTTTGCTACCGCTCATGGAAGGAGTGCCGGAGATATTTGAGGCTGATGTAAACTTGGTTGCTACTTGGAAGGAAGTGGCCAGACCTAAATGTGCTGCAAAGGTAGTTTACACAGCTGATAAAAAGCTGCTGAAGGACGATTATCACAAGTTGATGGATATCATCGCGAAATGTGTGGATATGAAGTTTGGAAGCTTCAATCGCCTATCCAAACGGTTGATCGGCATGGCTACGATCATGGAGGAGAAGAAGGTCAACTGGGCAGAATTCGTCTACAGCAGACTCTACCAGAATGTTGGAAATAAGTCCTTCAAGGACGATGGGTCATTTGGAGGATCCTTGGGCTATGGCCTTGTAGTTGGCCAGTTGATGGAGGTGAAGGGTGTTCCACTCCGACATGGAAAGTCGTTCCATGTCAATAAGAAGATGTTCGGGAAAACCTTTCAAGAGCTCAAATGAGAGCTTATGCCAAGCGGGCGGATACCAATAGAGGGAATCAAATCATCCCAGAAACAATCTTCTGCTTACCCTCCAAAGAAAAAGTTGTCACGCACATGTCCCCGGCGAAAGAAGAAAACTCGCACTCCCCTACACCGAGTCACCGCTTCGCCGGAAGTGGAGAAGAACCTCAAATACCTTTCTCTAGCCATCAAGAAGAAAAGGATCGCTAAGCTAAGAGCACTCCTCGGAAAATGAATGATACCGCCCGCCGCCTGTGAACTGAGAGAAACCATATCCGAACTGGGAAATTCCTCCTCGGTAAGGACCAAAAAGAAGACTCATCAAGCGTCAATCTTGAGAAGACATCTCGAGTCTGCAACTCACCGAAAAAGATTTACAGATCATTGAGAAGACAATCTCCAGTTATTGATGAAACAAAAATGTTCATGGAGGGCCCATCAAAGATAGGCAACTCAAAGACCCACCAAGTGGGGTAATAATAGATGAACAAGAAGCGGTGAGAGTCAATCTCCTATCGACAGATCGCATCTCCACTGCAAATAAACGCCGAGGTGAAGAGCGAAGCTCTCGCTTACCCTCCATTCTTGAAAGGAGCAATGTGCCAGCGAAGATGATAACGATGATGTGATTATGTTGTCTCCGCCATATCCGTGACATCCAAAATCGCTCCTCAATGCGAGAATGGAGAAAGTGGAAGCTTAGTCGATTAAGGGAATAGTTCGAGAGACCTGAATTCATTGAAGAAGAAAAAGAATCGATGAATTTCCTCGGGTCGATTGACTAATTGATCCAATCGGATGAAGAGAACTACCTAGACATCTTGCAGATCTTCAAAGAAAAGGAGAATGAGAGATTGCGAGGAAGTCAAGCCCGTGAGAAGGCTAATATTTGTCCATTCACCGAACCACCGATCATACTCATCCTCACTTCGATGCCTTCTCGAGGAAGTGATGAGGACTTGGACCCGGTGGCACGCCATCGAGAGTTGGAAATGCGGCAAGCCATGCAGAATCCAGAGAATGCGAGCAACAATGACGAAAGGACCTGGAGAGTCTTCCAAATCTCACTGAGATTGATCCATCGGGGAGTGGTACAAGAGATTGCCATCTATTGCTTCAACCACTTCCCTGGGCTCACTCGAGAGGATGGATCTAGGGACTGTCGATGAAACCGGGAACTTGGGGGACCCAAGTCGAGCCAACCCCTGCTGAAGGTGTCTTACCACCCCCCTATGGTTTAACACTCAAAGGACACACTGGGAGTCCGGAGAAGAGTGACCATCACAAGTCACTCACCGTGTGTGCCCGACGGAAAACTCCTCCACCCAACCCGCTTAGGTCGGAGGATGATGCGGATGACTCCACCATGAATCTAGGGCGAAAAGTAGAAGGAACAAGAAAAAGAAACACAACAAGTTGTATATACTTAAAGAGCTCGGAAAATCAATTGAGTTTTCTCAGTTAAGTGCCAATTTTTTCGCCCGCAAGTGCGGGCGATGGCCCAACGCTGCGATGCGGTCGAGGCACATGATGGTTCTCCGCCCGGAGTTAACACTCAAAGGCAATGAAAGTGCAATCACGGAGTTGAGACTCGTGGGATGCCACCACTAGGAGGCGAAAAGTGAAGAACCTAAAAAGAAACACAACACCAAGACAGGCTTTGTCGAAGGGGATTATCTGATCCCGCCACTAATGAAAGTGCAATCCACTCGAGTTGAGACCCTAAGGGAGGTAATGAAGGCTACGGGGGAGGTTGAGACTTCCCCAGAGTAAAACTCAAGGAGATAAGAGCATTCTCGTACCATAATTGTTGACTCGAGAGAGGAAATCGGTGCTTCATGACTCCCAGGATGATCCCCGATACAACTTTCCCCGGGATCTGCGGATGAAGCCGAGTCTACTCCAACTGAACATCACAAAGATCACCGAGGACGCCTACCAAGTACTGAGTAAGACAGACCAAGGTCGCTCGTCAAAAGTTTAATTTTGATGATGAGCCAAGTCTTCAAGACTCATCATCTTCCGATGACGCTGATGGTGCAGCTGAGAAACAGCAAATTCACTTAGCAGAATCTACTGAGGTCGAAGAAGTTGTTAAGACAGCTGAGGCTCAGTCAGCTGGCCAATCATCTCACCAAGGCCCAGCTGAGACCGAGCCATCTGCGCAGGTTCCTAAAACTGCAGCAGGCTCGACTCAACCTGAATCATCACAAGCACGAACAGCTAAATCCTCAATTCCTTATGTGTGTGATGATGCGTTTGAACAAACCTTTCCTTTCCAGATTGAGCTGCCCGACCTTGAAGAAGAAACAGCCCGTGAACAGCGCCGTTTCAACGTTCGACCAGATCCAGTCATTTCCGCTGACTCCATTGTCCCCATAGATTTTGATTTCGATGTTGTTTGGCCGCCAGCTGAGATAGAGGTGACTGTTGAGGTACATGTGGTATTCAAGACAATACTCGGTGAGATTGAAAAGATAGAACGGCACCAGGCCACATTAGATATGCGGCTGGACAACAGTGATGCAACTCTTACAGCCGATCTGCGTGGGATAGTGATTAGAATCAAGGAATGGTGCCAACAATGCAGTCAAACGCGGGCCGAATGGTTTGATACTTTAGGCATTGTAGAATAAGATGCTGTGCGGAGCGCCTAGATAATGCTGACATGAAGACGAGGATGCAAGAAAATATTGATAGAATGCGTGCCTCACATACCACTGAAATGGAACTGTTGTGAGAATTTCATCGAAAAGAACTTCTGCGCGTAGAGGAGAATATGGTCGAAAAGTTCAAATTTTCTTATGGCTGAAATGAAGCTGGTGGCAACCGAATCAAAAGACGAAGAATTGAGTGAGTATACAAAAAGTGAAGCCAAAAAGAGCGAAAGATGAGCGTCTAAGGAAAAGACAGGGAGCGCACGGGTTGGGCGTGCCTTAGGCACCACCCGTACGCACCCCCTCGAATGAAGAAAATTTGAGCTTTCCATGGCGCACATGTAGCCCGCAATCGACGCATGACCCGTAAGCGCCCTACGGAAGCATGGATGATTTCACTCTGGGTCACTCAATTGAAGAAGAAGGCTCGATCTGATGCACGCCCGAGAGGAAGAGGAAGAAGCGATGGAGGAAGAAGGAGGGATCTATTGAAGAATTTGGGTATGACGTAGTAGCCAACATGGAAGTGGCTAGGAAAAATGTTGAATATGTAAAAAAGATTGAAGAAGAAAATAAGAGACAAGATCAGTTGTGGGAAGAGAGTCAACGAAGACAAGAAAGAAAGAGAAAAGACAAAGCTGCTAGAAGAGCCTACGAGAAAAAAGAAGAGCGGTGAAGAAGAAAAAGGAGAAAGAGATCGAGAGGGCAGAAAGTCAGTGAAGAAGAAAGAAGGAGGAAGCGAAGGCGATGAAGTGTTGTTGTCCACCCCTTCATGTATTTTACTATTGTAAGTACATATGTATGTATATGTCCTTCTCATAAATTAATAAAAATCAGAATTTCTATATTTGCGCAGATATAGTCTGCTATGTTTGCTATGATACACATTGTAAACAGCTTTGTAAAGGACAAGAATGTTATGATCAATAAAAAGATTAATTCTACGCATACATTCTCTGTTTCTACATTGTCTGTATGTATCTTTGTCATTTACATTTTGTATGTATGATTTAAGTTTTGGCATCATCAAAAAGGGGGAAATTGCTGGGAAATTTATTGCTTAGATTTTGATGAATGCCATGTAAAACTTAGACTAGAAAATTGGCACCCCATTTTTCTTGTAATTTGAATTGTAATAGATAGGGTTGTGACGAAATGAGTCAAGTCAACTATGCCTGGATATACAAGAAGTCAATCAAGACTAAAATGAAGACTCATTTGTGAACAAATTGAGTATGGCAACGAAGAAGTCAAGAACTCGACAAGGAGTATCACCGAGATAAAGATGTGTGAAGTGTCACTGTCAACTCGAAGCCGTCAAGTTGAAGTGACGGATGAGTCTTTCAATCATTGGAGCAGACTCAAGTCACCTGGGGAAAAAGGCAGCATTTGCAAAGAGAGTCAATAAAAGAATTTGTTGCACAGAAGTCAAGAATATTACCTAAACAAGTAATACTTTCATGCTGTCATGTCTTAAAGTGCTCAGTCCCAGAAGCGTGCAAAAGGAATAAACCAATGGGAAGCACTGCACCTTGTGTCAGACTCTGAAAAGTTGAATACTCATTTAATACGAGGAAATGTCAATATCAAGGACTGCAACAAGACAAGCCAACAAACATAACTGACTTTTAAAATCAGCCTATCCCTTCAACGGGCAGATTTTTAAAAGTTCACTATAAAAGGCTAAGGAATCACCTTGAGAAAAGGTTACCTTGATTACCAGAACTACGAGCAAGAAAGCAATATTCACTCTGTAACCTGCAAAATATTCTCAAGCTATTCAAGCAAATCCTCAAGCCTAAATTACGAAGGAAATTGATCCAACACCAAGATGTGAAGGAAAGACACCTTCAAACTGCTGAAGAAGAAACTTTTGAAGAATCAAAAGGGGTCTACATTCCAAGGAGGATTGTAGAAAGGTTCAAGGTCGAACCAGTCTTAAGTTATTGGAGGGCTTCTTGATCATATCCAAGGAACTTGAGCAAGTGCTAGAAGTAGTGCGTAGCCTGCCTGAAGAAGTCGAGCGAGAAGCCAGCTGTGTGACCAAGGCATCTCCAGACTGAGTCCCGAAGGATCAAGTTAGTTGTGTGATCAAAACTTGTATCTGGACTGATAACCACTTTGTACTCTGATCAACACTTAGTGGATTCCTCCAGGAGTTGGAGAAGAGAGGATTAGAAGAATTACCCCATCTTCGAACCTCTATAAAAATTATTGTGTCATTTACATTTCAACATTTAATTGTTGCATATCATTTTATATCTGTTGATAATTTGCAATCCAACTGATAATTAACAAAGTGCTAAAACCAAGTGTTAAAACAAACCTAAACCAAATTCAAGGGTGTTAAGTCTTCCGCTGAAAATCTCATCATAGTCGGGTTAAGTATTAGACTAAACATCTGAGTTATTCTATCAACACCTCAGTCGAGTCTGTTGAGTGGCTAACTCTGCTGGTTAACTAACTTAGTTGTCCATCAAGGACATAGCTGTGAAATTAACTCTGAACTATTTTAAAAGGTCTAAATCAAAAGGTTGGTAAGGTTTATTCAACCCCCCCCTTCTAAACCTTACTCACACCCCTTGGACCTACATCTAGCAACTTGAAGAAGGTGTTGATGCTTCCTTTCAACCAAGCCATTTTGTTGTGGAGTCTCAACACAACTAGTTTGATGTAATATACCATTTGCATTGTACAAATCAGACAAGATAAATTCACTACCATTTTCGAGTTCTATAACCTCGATTTTCTTGTCAAATTGAGTATGTACCATATTATAAAAAAATCGAGCAAATGTGTTGTGGTGTCGACTTATGTTTAAGCATGTAAATACATGTACATCTAGAATAATCATCTACTATAGTGAGAAAATACTTGAAACCATTTTGAGGTACAATCGAGAAAGGTCCCCATAGATCACAATGTATCAAATCAAAAGGATGAGCGGATACGTAGTATTACGGAAAAGAAAGTTTTGTTTGTTTATTAAATGATGACATCATAAGATTAAAATTCATGAACACTAGATGTAACATGAGGAAGCAAATATAATCTTTTAGCATAAAGATGACCTAATCTTGCATGCCATATAAAAGAACTAGAATTAATAGAAGCAATGGAAGGAGATTGCAAATGATACAAGCCATTCCTTTCCTCAGCAGAACCAATCATCCCCTGACTTTTCATGTCCTGCAAAAAATAGTGTGAAGACAAGAAATGCAAAGGTCATAATTGGATGTTTTGGCTAGGAGATATCTTTGAGATTAGATTAAAAGAAAAAGTAGGAACATATAAAGCTCTATGCTTGATGTTAAAAATTCAGAAATTTTAACTTCTCCAACATGTGTAGTTGTTGTAACATTACCATTAGGCAAATGAATAGAAATAGATGTACAAACTGGAGGACTAGTGAAAAAAGATGTGTCTGGCACCTATATCAAGTATCCATTTAGAATTAGTGTGTGAAATGGAACAACAGACATGCATACCAGCTAAAGTGGTAGCTGCAGAGTGAATTTGAGAATCTGAAGTGGATTTATGTTCTTGTTGATTTTGAGCATAGGCCAAGAATTGTTGAAACAATTCTAGAGAGAAAAGAGGATTAGCCTCAGAAGCATCTTTTTGAGGAGACACAAAGAACAACATTTGCATTAGAATCAGGCATTTCTTGGACCCTTCCAACCGGGGATATCCATTAATTGGAAGCACCGGGTCTATAGTGTGCCTTCTCAGAAACCACAATGAGTGCATTTTGGTTTCTTCTTTTCTTTATTATACTAAAATCTAGAGGGAGGTTGTTTGGCTAACATGGCCATAGAATCCATTAGATTAGAGAGAGTGATTGAATTGTTCAAGCCTCTTTGAGCCTCTTCTTGAAGCAATAACGAATACACCTTTGCAAGAGAAGGTAAAGTGGAGAACAGCAACGACTGGCTTCTCACTTGGGCGTAAGATTCATGCAAGCCAACTAGAAGCTTAATAACATAGTCATTCTGCTGGACATTGGCCATTAAGGCATAGATGTTGCAGGAACACTAACCGCAAGAACACTTTATAATGGGACAAAAACTGATATACTCATCCCATAAGGCTTTGAAATGATTGTAATAGACATTAATAGAGTCAGTTTCTTGAGAAATGGAGCTTAGAGATTTATCTAGATGAAATACCCGCGGTCCATCACTACGAACGTATCGAATCTTCAATTCTTCCCATACTTCATTCGTTGTGGTAAAATAAAGGAGACTTTGTCGGATATCTTTCGATATAGAATTAGAAGCACGAGAGGACTAAATTGTTAGCCCTTTGCTAACAATTGTAAAGAACCGAAGATGAAGAAGATGGCATTGAGATTGAGCCATCAATGAAACTCGTCTTGTTCTTCACGCTTAACGCCATAGAGATGGATCGACTCAAAGAAACATAATTTACGCCAGCCAATGGCTCATAAACTATCACCGCACCAGGATGTCGCCGGATGAAGAAAATAAGGAGAAATGAAGTCATCGGCCAAATTGAGAACTCAGCGGGGAACGCCATTGCCATTGCCATCGTATGTCGGTGGCCATGATCAAGAACTAAGAATTTCAACATAGTTGGAAGAAGGTAGTGTAGAAAGAACAATCTGTAGAGAAGTATTCTTCAATCATGAAATTAAAGATTGAAGCGAACTGGTAATTTCATAAGGCCCGAAATCGATACCATGTAAAGAAATGATATTTCTCAAAAAGGATGAAAATAAGAACGTGTTTTATTGATACAAAACGTATGAATAATTACACTCGTGAAGCTATCAATTTATAGAAGAAAAATACACTTGGATATTTTGCCTAACAAACTTAACTACTAACCGAACGTTAATTGATTATTGAGTGTGCAGCTGAGTGTGTTGTTTCATTTGAGTGAGATGTGGAGTGAGTTGTTGTTTCAGCTGAGCTTTTATAAGTGTTAAGCATACGATTGCAAGTGACCCACTTTACAAAAAAAATATTATCACAAATCAAATTCGCATTCAGTCTCCCCACATTTACATAATAACACATAGATAGTTTATTCAAAAGTAAAACTAAAGCCAACGTAAAATAGGATCAACATTTGTCTCAATGGTAGAGACTTGTGTTATTAGGCTGATTGACCCAAATTTGATCTCATGCTAATTCGTGTGTTTTCTCCCTTAATTTCCCCATATTGCACTCAAAAATAGTATAATAAAAAAGTAAAATGAAAAACATGGAATGACACAATCCCTCTTTCACGGATTGAGATTTCATGTTCCACTTTCATTGTTTAACTCTCATTCCATTGCACAGAATGACTTGTGTAGAAGATGATGCCAAAATTGTATATGTGTCATTCATCTAATATATGGAATAGAGTACAACGAGAAAAATAGAACATGAGATACCATCTCCCGTCAGGATGGGATTTCTGTTTCACTTTTCCTATTCCACTCATAATCCATTGCATAAGATGAAAGACATGTTGGAAAAACCTGGTTGGTGTATATCAAACGATCGCGAAATTTGAGCGAGTATCGGTATGAAAATGAAATACCGAGACAAAGAGTTGGACTCTTTCTCTTTAAGACAAGATTGCCTGTTCACTTGCGTGCGTACGCAATATGACAATCGTCTCCCAAGATACAATGGCAAACAACTTGCGATAGTTGCACTACAAATCGCAAGTATCGAACACTTTGATGCTTTTTAAACTCTCTTTTATGAAATTATGCGAAAATATGAACTGAATTTTGAAAATGAAGTGATTAAATGAGTTCTAGGGATTGCTTTTTATACGACTTCTTGTGCCTCTTCAAACTAGGTGTATCCAGGTTCGGATTCATCGTGTCCATCGATCGCGCCCGTGATCAACGCTTTCTGCGATCTAATGGTCCGTCGCATCCAATCAAGGAAGGAGCACACCCTTGCATACACTTGCACACCGGACAATCGTGTCAAATCATGGTGCCCTGTCGTGAAAACGACATGTCCAATCAACGCCACTATGTACCATGTGTCGCCACCTCGACTACTATGCCAAGTCATCACACCGAGCGCTTTGCCAAGTCATCGAGCTCTAGACCAAACCCTAATTCGATTTTTCAAAACTTTAAGGTTCCTCAAAGCTCCTCGTGGTGATCAAAGTGCAAAGTGCACCTCTAAAGAGCCCAATGCGACGTGCATGAGCCTGGGCCCACTTTGGCTTTGCTCAAACGGCGGGTCGCGGTGCTATTTGAGCTAGCCAAAGACTAGTCAAAATTGACTTGGTCCATCAAGGTGTACCAAAAAGGAGCTCCACATGATTACTCCTTATTAGTGGTGAAGCTCTTTATAAACTAGTTAAACATTTAATATGTTTCCTATGTGGGATGGGCCGGATGGCTTTTCATATTCCCACCCTTTTATATTCCATATATAAAAGACATTTAAGTGGTAACTTTATGCATTTATTTCTCATTCACCCGACATTGGTTTTGAAAAGTTCAAAATGCTAAACTCATCTACCCGCGGTTAGATTACTTTTATCTCATTTATTTCATACAACAAATAAATGAACTCATTTAATTAATTGGTCAAAATCGTGTCAAAATCTAATTTCTTAAAATCAATTTCAACAATCCCCCGTCAATGAAAATAAATGCATATGAGTATGCGGGACACTAAAGAGAGTTCAAATGGAAAGCTATTGCATTGGGAGAGGTAGCTTGTGGTTTTGAACATTCCTTAGTGGAATACTATTGGATTTACTAGGCTGCAAAGTGATGCGATGTCTTGAACTATTCAGGTGTTTATGTAAACCAAAATAACACTATCCACACAATATCTTTCCTAACACCATTTGGTTCTCACGGTTGTGTCCATTTTGGCCCTGGACAATATCTTGATTCATAAATGTTTCATTGAAGCGGCTCATCTTCACACTTATATAGGTGATCTCCCATTAGGAGTATCCTTTCATACTCCACTTCTTTTAAGTATAGTAATCATTAAAAGTTTATAACTTAACATCACCACATTCTGCAGGTTTCTCCACTTGGCTAGGAATGAGCTGTAATATGTTCCAAGTGTTTATCTAAATATTCATAACTTAGTTGTCCTATTGAACCAAGGTCTTGGGATCTCCAATTCACAAGGTTGGGTTACCGCTACGAACACTCTTATTTTGTGGATATTAAGTTAATTACTTTCGGTAAACAGTATACTTGATCTCTATTTAAACCTCTAGTTAATGGATCCACTAAGTTCTCTTTTGATTTCATGTTCTCGATTGTAATAATCCCATTTGAGATTGAAATCAATCGCCTAACGGTGTTATGTCTTTCAAACAGATATGTCTAGACTTACCGTAGTACATGTTTGATAATGTTTATCATAATTTTGATTATTTTATTTAAGTGAGTTTTTCACCAAAACAATGTCTCTAAATATTGTCCAAATACTCCTAATCGATTTAAAATATTTTTACTAATTTTTCGAGTATTTTTGAAGTTTATTTTTGACAAATATTGGATAACACTTTTGTTTCGTGGTCAATCGGTTGCCCTCCATGCCTAAAGATGATTTTGCAAAACAAAAATGAAACAAAACAAAAAAAAGGTCCAAGTCGACCAGTGTGTGGTCGACCGGTGCCTGGAACCTTCATTTTTGAGCTTGTCCTCTCTGTATCACAATTTTGTGATGTTGGACCGTCACCATGGGGGGTGGGCCACTCGACAAGAGGTCATTCGGTCCAACCCCTGGACCGGTCCAACGAGCAATTTTTGTTGTATTATTCAATTTTCTCATTTGTGGTCACCAATCGACCTAAGGTTTTATCAAGAAACTATCTTTGCTATGCAGTGACAACTTTTCATGATTTTAAGGGATTGATTTCTAACATCTATAATCTCCATTTCATTTGCAGTTTTTACAGATTTCAATCTCCAAGTAGGAGCCAATGTCTGAAAATCAAATCCAAGACCTCTCCTATAAACAGATTGAAGCAACAAGACAAAACAACACAAGTAATAAAAACACAAGCAAACTTTGTTCTTCACTTTCATATTCTTGTTGTGTTTAACCTAAGTCTTTCGCTTGCACATTTTGAGTACTAGGCTTCATTCTTGATTACACTTGCACTTCAAAGTTGTATACTTCAATCGAGTTGTAATCTTGATTTTTTCAATCATCCAAAACAAGACATCCTTGTTAAGTGTTCTTGTGGTAAGAGAGCACACTCTTGGGTGATTTTAGGTGTTGAAAATTGTGGTACTCTTCATTGGTGTAAGAAGATATTTGTAATCTTCATAGGTGGTGTTGTAAGAAGAGTGATGTGCTCTTCAAGTGAAGGTGTAATAGTTTGGTATCTATTAATAAAATTATTTTCTTTTTCGAATTCCACTTCAGATATACCGGGATGGTAGAGGATTAGGCCCTAGGTGGGTTGAACCTCTAAAAATAATCGAGTGTTGTTTACTTTCCCGCACTTTCAGTTGTGTTATCATTTCTACATTCGAAAAAGAGGGCGAAAATCAGAAAATCGGCATTATCTATTCACCCCCTCTAGATTATCGTAGCCACTTAGACTAACAAGTGGTATCAAAGCCAAACTCTTTGGAAAGCTCGTTCATCATTGCGAGTAAAGAGGAAAGATCCATGGCTACAACCGAAAGATATCTCACCACCGGCGCCTCCACCACAAGCCACCACTATTCGACGCCAGCAACTATGCTTTTTGGAAAGACCGAATGGAGTGCTTTTTACAAGGGTGTGGGTTCGACATATGGAATGCGGTTATTGAAGGGATAGCTCAACCAACCAAGAAATTGGAGGATGGCACCTCGGTCCTCAAGAGCCTCAAGGAATTTGATGAAACGACAAGAAGGCATTTCTCTAAACGGTAAAGGCTTTAAATATTTTGCATTGCTCTCTTAACGCCAACGAGTATAATCGCATTAGAGGCATAAGGTCCTCACATGAAGTTTGGGAAAAATTGGAAACTATTTATGAGGGTACAAAGAAAGTTAAACAAGCAAGAAAAACATGCTTTGTTAAAAACTTTGAAAACTTCATTATGCTTGATGGTAAAAATATTTCGAAATGGTGGGAAGGCTTGACAACATAGTCAATCCTCTTGTGGAACTTGGGAAAGTCATATCCGAAAAAGACAAGGTTACTAATTAAGGTCTTGAATGCTCTCCCGGTTCATGGTCCGAAAAGGTGACGACAATCATGGAAGCTCAAAATTTCAAAACTCTCAAATTTGACGAGCTCATTGAAATCTCCTCATCTATGAAGTATATCTTAAATAGAGGAAAAATTCCAAACCATCCACCTCTCAATCGGGTATGCAAATTATTCCTAAAGAGCATCTTCTTCAAATAATTCATATTATGCTAGTGATGAAGATGATGAGGAGACGCAGCAATTCTTGTCCGAAAATTTGCCAAGTTTGTAAATAAAAATAAGGCAAGAAAGTCGAGAGACAAATCGTGCTTCAAATGTGGGAAACTTGGGCACTACATAGCCGATTGCGCGAAATTAGCGGAGGAGGAGCAAAAGAAAAAAAGCCTTTTCCCAAGAAGAAAGCTCTAAATGCGGAAAAGAAAAAATGGAACGAGCTCCTTTCCACACCCGAGGAAGAAGAAGCCAAACATGGTCTCATGACCATAGACGATGAAAACAATGAGGAATTACAATGTGATTATGATTAATTAAAAATGAATTTAGAGATATGATTTGCAAATACAAACTTTTGAAAAAGGAGTTTAAAGAGCTCAAATTGGAAAAAGAAAAATTATTTACTTCTTACGAATCTCTTGATCGAGCTCATTCTATTACCCTTGCTAAAATGCATACGCTGATTCCAAAAAAACAAATGCTCACAAAATAGATTGAAAATTTGAAAAAGGTATGCATCGTTTTAATTTAGCACGGAAAAGGTTAAAAATTCTTGATGCACAAAGAAGTGGCATTCAAAATTAGGACTTGGTTATAAACCTTTTCAAAATATTTCTCAAAAAAATGACCAAGGTCCGACTTTTATACGTCTTTAGTAGTCCCAATGTTATTACTTGTTTTTTTATTGGGGTAAAAATGGACACTATGCCAATGATTGTAAATTGAAAAATAGTTTTAGTCATTTTTGAGACCCAAAGGTTTCAAGACTAACCCCCATGGACCCCAAATTTATAGGGTACCTAAAAATAATTTATTTGTAGGTGCTTTATGGGCTATAACCATTTTGGGAGATTCAAAATGGCTCGTGGGACGAGGTGTTCACATGACCGGAATGAGAGAACTTTTTACCAAAATCAAGCTCCAAGAAGAAGACATGGTTATGTTTGGGAATGGCAAGGAATAATCTTTGGAAATGGAGAAATTGGTAACTCTTCTTTTCTCTCTTAGTAATGTTTTATTAGTTGAAGGGCTTAAGTTTAATTTGATAAGTGTTAGCCAACTTTGTGATTCAAATTATAATATTATTTTCAATAAAGAAAAATGTCTTATTCTCAAAAATGATAAATTATTTGTGAAGCAAATAGAAAAGGCAATCTTTACAAAATTTGCACAAGTGATTTGGTTAGTCAAAATATTTCTTGCCTTGTCGCCAATAATAATTTAACTAGTTTATGGCTTAGGCGACTTGGACATGTTGGATACAAAATTTGCAAAATATTTACAAAACCAACATGTAAAAGAACTACCCAAATTGAGTTTTGAAAATCTTGGCTTGTGTGACACTTGTCAAAAGAACAAATTAGTTAAAAGTAGTTTTAAGCCCAAAAATGAAATTTCCACAACCAAGCCTCTACAATTACTTCATCTTGATTTGTATGGGGATACTTTAGTGCACGACTAGTTTAAGTAGAAAATATTACACTTTTGTTATAGTTGATGATTATTCTAGATATACTTGAGCTATTTTTCTTACTAATAAAAGCGATGTTGTTAATGAGTTTGCTAAGTTATGTAGACTTAATGAAAATGAAAAGGAAGATACTATTAAGTTTATTCGAAGTGATCGAGACGGTGAATTTGATGGTGAATTTAGAGTCTTGTGTGAAACCAAGGGATATGCTCATAATGTTTCGGCTCCAAGAACACCACAACAAAATGGAATAGCCGAAAGGAAGAATCGGACTATTCAAGAAATGAGTCAATCAATGCTCAATGAATTTTCACTTCCAAAATATTTTTGGGTCGAAGTCGTAAGTACCGCATGTTATTTCATTAATCATGTTTACTTTTGTCCTAAGTTGAATAAAAGACCGTATGAGCTTTGGAAAGAAATAACTCAAATATTAGTTACTTCAAAATATTTGTGTGTAAGTGTTTTATTTTGAATACTAAGGATCAATTGGACAAACTTGATCCTAATGCCGATAAAGAAATATTTATGGGGTACTCAACCAAGAGCAAAGCATATTGGGTTTATAATAAGACTAGCATGGTGGTTGAAGAATCTATTTATGTCAAATTCAATGAAGCCTCGGGTGTTGAAAGGATACCCAATGTTGAAAGTGATGAAGAAAATGATATTGAACCAATTGCTCAAAGTGATCAACCTTCAAATTCAAACGTTCCACAAGAAGACAATTATGATGATTCGGATCTCCCCGTTGCTCTAAAATTTAAAGGAGATCATCCAAAAGATCTTATAATTGGGGACCTTCTAGACAAGGTAATGACTAGAAGGAAATTTGCTGAAAAAGCTCTTATTTCTCAAAAAGAACCAAAAAATGCAAAGGAAGCAATTGAAGATGAGGATTTGTTTTAGAAATGCAAGAGTTGAATCAATTCGAAAGAATTGATGTTTGGGAATTGGTACCTTGTCCTCCATCACAAACAATTATTGGTACAAAATGGGTGTTCCGAAATAAACTCGATGACCAAGGCAATATTATTCAAAACAAAGCAACGTTAGTGGCACAAATGTAATGTCAAGAAGAAGTTATAGATTATGATGAAACTTTTGCACCCGTTGTACGTTTAGAAGCTATTCGTATTTTACTTGCCTATTCTTGTTTTAATAATTTCAAGATTTACCAAATGGATGTTAAATCCACATTTCTAAATGGTTTTATTCAAGAAGAAGTCTATGTAAAACAACCTCCGGGGTTTGAAAATTTTTCTAGGCCAAATGATGTTTACAAACTTAAAAAGGTCTTATATGGTTTAAAACAAGCATCCCGAGCATGGTATGATAGGCTTAGCTCTTTTCTTTTGCAAAATGAATTTACAAGAGGTAAAAGTTGATACTACTCTTTTTGTTTTCGAAAAAGGGTAAGATTGTTTATTAGTTCAAATTTATGTTGATAATATTATATTTGGTACTACTAATGAATCTCTTTGCAAGAAATTTTCCAAGTTGATGCAAGGTGAATTTGATATAAGTATGATGGGGAGCTCAATTTCTTCCTTGGACTCCAAATAAAGCGATGCTGGGAAGGCATTTATATATCACAATCAAAATACACAAAAACATCTAAAGAAGTTCTAATTGAAGAAGGAAGAGTTGTCACTACTCCAATGGCAACCAACGTCAAGCTCTCGACAAGGATGAAAAAGGCAAGTCGGTGATGAATCAAAATATTGAGGTATGATTGGTAGTTTACTTTACCTAACATAAGTAGACCCGATATTCTTCATGCCGTATGCATATGCGCTCGTTTCCAAAGAAATCCAAAGGAATCTCATATGAGTGCCGATAAAAGAATTTTTCGATATTTGAAATATGGTTTATTTTATCCAAAGAACGAAAATTTTTCTCTCAAATGATATAGTGATTCGGACTATAAGCTCATAAGCTCAAAGAAGCTAGAAAAAGCTCGCGAAAAAAAACTATAAACTGTGGATAAAAAAGCCAAAAGCTAAGGATAAAACTTAGTCCAATAGATGCATAATGGACTTTTTATTATGACTAATTATTTCTTTTTGACAGGGGGGCTTCTAAGCTCTTGAAATCCAAGCTTAAAATGTAAAACCTGAGCTTTTAGCTTTTAGTTGTTAGCTTCTAAACTTACTCTTGTTGTGCATGTTGATAGGGGAGCTTTTACAAAATATTTTAAAAAAAATTTGCTCCCATCCTTATGATTCTTATGCATGAAAAGTGTCGCTCAAAATGAATAGTTATTTTTGACCGGAAAAACGTGTTTCGTTTTCAAAATCGACCTCTTAAAATTTTTTCGGTTTGTAATAATCAAAAAAGGGGAGTTTGTTTGATAATTTTTATCGTAATTTTAATTATTTTATTTAACTGAGTTTTCACCAAAACAATATCTCTAAATGTTGTCCAAATACTCCTAATCAATTTAAAATATTTTTACTAATTTTTCGAGTATTTCTTGAAGTTTATTTTAACAAAAAATTGGACAACACTTCTATTTCGTGATCGATCATGCATACTAGATGACAACCCGTGCTGAAGATGATTTTGGAAAACAAAATGAAACAGAACAAAAACAGTCCAGTCGGCCAGAGTCGAACCCGAGGTCGACCGATGCCTGGAACCTTCATTTTTGAGAATGTCCTCTCTATATCACAATTTTGTGATGTTAAAGAATCGTCACCATGGGGGTGGACCGTTCGAACAAGAGGTCGATCAGTCCAACCTCCCATTGGACCGGTCCAATGGCAATTTTGTTGTATTATTCGAATTTTCTCATTTGTGGTCAACCGCCGACCTAAGATTTTATCAAAAACTATTCGTTCTTGTGAGCAAAACTTTTCATGATTTTAAGTGATTGATTTCTAACAGTTATAATCTCCATTTGATTTGCAATTTTTTACAGATAATCTACAAGGAGGAGCCTATGTCTGAAAATCAAATCCAAGACCTCTCCTATAAATAGATGAATGATTGAAGCAACAAGACACAACAACACAAGCAATAAAAACACAAGCAAACTTTGTTCTTCACTTTCATATTCTTGTTGTGTTTGGCCTAAGTCTTTCACTTGCACATTTTGAGTACTAGGCTTCATTTTTTATTACACTTGCACTTCAAAGTTGTATAATTCAATCGAGTTGTAATCTTGAATTTATTTCAATCATCCAAAACAAGACATCCTTGTTAAGTGTTCTTGTGGCAAGAGCACATTTGGGTGATTTTAGGTGTTGAAGAGTATGGTACTCTTCATTGGTGTGAGAAGATTGTGGTAATCTTCATAGGTGGTATTGTAAGAAGATCGAGGTGCTCTTCAAGGTAAAGGTGTAATAGTTTAGTATCTATTAATAAAATTCTTTTTCTTTTTCGAAATCCACTTCGGATATACTTGGGTGGTAGAGGATTAGGCCCTAGGTGGGTTGGACCTCTATAAATCATCGAGTGTTGTTTACTTTCCTGCACTTTCATTTGTGTTATCATTTCTACATTCGAAAAAGAGGGCGAAAATCGGCATAATCTATTCACCTCCCTTTAGATTATCGTAGCTACTTGGACTAACAGTACATACTATTTTGAGCCCTTCCTATAGCTGACTGCTATCACAATGTATCATGATTGCGACCCGCGAACAGGCCGCCAAGAATATCCTCTAAGAAGTTGCGAAGCCATTCTGCTTCTACACCAGCTTTATCCAGAGCTATATATTCCGATTCCATCGTGGATCGAGCTATACAAGTTTTTTAGAAGATTTCCATGACACGGCTCCATCACTAATGGTAAAAACATAACCACTAGTGGACTTGGAATCTTTTGTGTCAGATACCCAATTAGCATCACTGTATCCTTCTAATACAATTGGATATTTTGAGTAATGTAATCCATAATTTAAGGTGAGTCTTAGATAGCTAAGAACCCTTATCAATGCATTCCAAATGTCATTTCTAGGATTACTCGTAAATCTACTCGCTTTATTAATCGTAGACAATATCCCCATTTCGAGTGCGCTTTGTTACATACATTAGATTGCCAATAATCCGAGAATATTCTAGTTGAGATACATGATCACCCCGATTTTTAGCTAAGTAAGCTTAAATCAACATGTGTTTTAGGCGGAGACTATCATAAGCATTGAACTTTCAAGACTTTCTCAATATAATAAGATCGTGACAAAACAAGTTGGGAAAATTGCAAAAATGGTTATGTATGTTTTGGGTAGTTGCAAAATTCGTCCTCTCTCGATTATCCTTTTGCAAAATTAGTCCTGTTTGTATGATTTTGTCTCAATTTAAGGACAATTCACACCCATTTTGAATTTTCGCCGATTAAGTCTTAATTAGGCTTAGTTGGCAAGATTAATCACCTCTTTGCCAAAGATGGTTCGAAAAATAGCAAAATTAGTCCGTATGTTAGGGGGAGTTGCAAATTTGATTTTTGGTAAATTGGTCCTATATGTAATAAAATGTCCTTAAATTGAGAACATTTTATCAAAACTTGAAAAATTATGGGAAAATAACAGTTTTAACAAAATAAATAAATCTTAGTTTTTAATAAAATAATGTATATTAAATTAAAAAAATTCTTTAAATAATTAAGTAATAGTAATAAGTATTTAATAATTAAATTTTAAGAAACAAGATTATAGAAAATAAAATAATCATTTAAATTAACCTCGTTAGTTTTTTTAACATTAATTAATTAATTCTTAATTAAAAAGCATTGATATATCTTCTCCTACTTAAACATCTCAGCGATTTTTTCCGAAAAAGGATTAATGGAAAACTATTACTTAAAAAAATCCCTTTTACTTAAAAAGTCCCTTTGATTTAAATAATATTTTTATTTTAATGAAATTTATTTCTAAACACTAATTATTTAATCCCTAATTAACAAATGTTGACATATCTTCTCCCTTTTATTTTTTAAATACTATATAAAATCCAGAAAATAATATTTTTGCTTAATTTTTCCATCAATCCCTTTGTTTAAAAAAATCATGTAGATGTTCAAGTAGCAGAAGATATGTCAATGCCTGTTAATTAGGGACTAATTTATTAGTGTTAAAAAAAATTAATAGGTTAGTTTAGATGATTATTTTATTTTTATAATTTAATTTCTTAAACTGAAGTATTAAAGATTTTTTAAAAAAAAAGCCTGAAGTCTTAAAGATTTCAAAAAACTTAGACTTAATTATTTGAAATGATTTATTAGTTTACTCATATTATTTTAGTAAAAAACTGAGATTTATTTATTTTATTTTCAAGTTTTGATAAAAATGTTTTCAATTTAAGGACATTTTAATACATATAAGATCAATTTTGGAAAAATCAACTTGGCAAGGATCTTTTTGCAACACCCCGGATATACGGGACCAATTTTGCAATTTTTCGAACCATGTTGGCAAAGATGTGATTAATTTTGCCAATTAAGCCTAATTAATCTTAATCCGCCGAAAAAATCAAAATTGGGTGTGAATTGTCCTTAAATTGAGACAAAATCATACATACATGACCAATTTTGTAGAAAAGTAATCGCAGATGACCAGTTTTGCGAGGACCATTTTTGCAATTTTTCCAAATAAGTTCATCGGATGTTTTAGAGATCTTAATTCCCAAAATAACATTTGCTATACCCATATCTTTCATATCAAAGTGTTTGGTCAACATTTTCTTAGTATTCATGATTATATCATGATTACTACCCATAATCAACATGTCGTCAACGTAAAGACAACAAACACATAAGCACTGGGTGTGTCTTTAATGTAAACGCATTTATCACACTCTTTATTTTGAAATCATTTGACAACATAGTTCTCATTCAAATTTCTCGTGTCATTGTTTGAGCTTGCTTAAGGCCATACAATGACTTAACGAGTTTGCACACCTTCTTCTCTCCCGCCAGAGCAACAAACCTTATGGATTGTTCCATGTAGGTTTCTTCTTCTAATTCACCATTTAGAAAAGCCGTTTTCACTTTCATTTTGTGTATCTCAAGGTTATGCAATGCAACAATAATAATGAGAACTCTAATAAATGTGATTCTTATCACGTGAATACGTATCAAAGAAATCAATGCCTTCTCCTTATCAATAGTTCCATCGCCTTTATATTTCCTTTTAAGGATCCATTTGCATCCTAAGGTTTATTACCCAGATGGGACATCTACCAACTCCCAAGTATGATTTTGCATAATGGAATCTATCCGACTATTAATAGCCTCTTTCCGAAATGGAGCTTACGGATTGACAATGCTTCACCAATTGTCCTCGGTTCATTTCAAACACATAAGTTAGTAAATTTGGACCAAAAGACTTAGTTATTTTGACTCTTTTAATGCGTCTTTGTTCTTCTTTACTTTCATGATCACTATCAGCAGTATCACTTGTTTTTTTGCCAGAATTTAATTCTTTTCTTTCTTGACAAGGAAACACGTCTTCAGAAAATACAACATTCCTTGATTCAATAATTGTACCTTCTTGTATATATCTAGAATTGTTGATATGTGCACTAAAAATAATGTGTACTATTGTTATTAGCATATCCAATGAGAATGCAATTGATTGTTTTAGACTCTATCTTGACTTGTTTTGGCTTAGGTATTTCTACTTTAGCCAAACACCCCCACACTTTAAGGTATTTATATGAAGGTTTGCGACCTTTCCATAACTCATATATATGGAGTTTTATCTTTATATTTGTGTGGTATTTTATTAAGAATGTGGTTAGCCAAAAGAATTGCTAATGCGTGTGTTTCCTCCCCTTAATTTTCCCCATATTGTACTCAAAAATAATAAAATAAAAACAAAGTAAAACGAAAAACATGGAACGACATAATCCTCTTTCCCCTTGATTGAGATTTCATGTTCCACTTTCATTGTTCAACTCTATATTCCATTGCATAGGATGAATAACACGTGTAGAAGATGATGCCATAATTGTACATGTGTCTTTCATCCAATATATGGAATAGAAAGTACAATGAAAACATTCAATATCTTTTGTGAGCAATTCCTTTTCGGTTTCAAGAGAGTGAACTCTAGTAAGAGTAAGTGTATGAGCTTTGTCAAAGATTCATAAGAGGTAAATAATTTTTCTTTTTCAACCTTAAGCTCTTTATGCTCCTTTCTCAAATTTTTGTATTTAACAATTAAATTTTGAAACTCAATTTGCAATTCATCAAAATCACATTGCAAATCATCAACTATGGAGGAAGTAGAAAAATTAGAGCGTACCTCATTATTTTCATCGTCTATGGCCATGAGACCATGTTCGGTCTCTCCTTCCTCGTCGGTTGTTTCGAGTAGTTCATCCCACGTTTTGACCTCCGTATTTAGAGCCTTCTTTTTCGTGAAAGGCTTCTTTTTCTTTTGTTCTTCTTTATCGAGTTTTGGGTAATTGACAATGAAGTGACGGGTTTTCCGCATTTAAAGCAAGCATTATCTCTCGGTTTTCTTGCTTTATTTTTATTCACAAATTTTGCAAATTTTCGAACAAGTGCGGTTGTCTCTTCATCATCATCATCATCATCATAGTATGCATTATTAGAAGAAGAAGCAAGACCTTTAGGAATATGTTGCATACCCGATTGATTGATGGTTGGTTTGGAATTTTTCCTCTCCTTGAGATAGACTTCATATATGAGGAGGTTCCCGATGAGCTCGTCAAATTTGAGTGTCTCAAGATTTTGTGCCTCCGTGATTGCCGTCACCTTTTCGGACCATGATCCGGGAAGAGCATTCAATACCTTAGTCACATTGTCTTCTTCGGAGATGACTTTACCGAGGGTCACAAGAGGATTGACAATATTGTCAAGCCTTTCCACCATCTTGGAGATACTTTCACCATCATGCATGTTAAAGTTTTCAAAGTCTTTAACAAGCATGGTCTTTCTTGCTTGCTTGACCTTCTTGGTCCCTTCATAGATTGTCTCCAATTTTTCCCAAACCTCATGTGCCGATCTTATGCCTCTTATGCGATTATACTCGGTGGCGGTAAAGAGAACAATGCAAAATATTTAAGGCCTTACCGTTTAGAGAAAGCCTTTTTGTTGTTTTCATCGAACTCCTTGAAAGGTTTAGGAGCCGAGGTGCCATCCTCCGATTTCTTGGTTGGTTGATCAACTCCTTCAATGACCACATTCCAAATGTCGAACCCGCACCCTTGTAGGAAGCACTCCATACGGTCTTTCCAAAATGCGTAGTTGTTGGCGTCGAATAGCGGTGGCTTGTTGGTGGAGGTGCCGGTGGTGAGATAAGCATCATTTGTAGCCATGGATCTTTCCTCTTTACTCGGAACGAGCTAGCCAAAGAGTTTGGCTTTGATACCACTTGTTAGTTCAAGTGGCTACGATAATCTAGAGGGGGTGAATAGATTATCTCAGTTTTTCAGATTTTGCCCTCTTTTTTGAAAAATCAAGCAAAGATAAAATACTAAATACGGAAAATAAATAGCACGCTTCGATTTAAAGAGGTTCAACCCACCTAGGGCCTAATCCACTACCACCCCAGTATATCCGGGATGGATTTCAAAAAGGAAAAAAAAGATTTTATTAATTACCAAAATTAATAATACAACACCTTGAGGATTACCACAACCCTCTTGCAACACCTTGAGGATTACCACAATCCTCTTACACCACCTTGAGGATTACCACAACCCTCTTACAACACCTTTGAAGATTACCACAACCTTCAAACACCTATCACCTAGATCACCCAAGTGTATTCTTACCACAAGAATACTCACAAGGATGTCTTGTGTTGAATGATGACCAAAAATCAAGATTACAACTCAATGATGAATGATACAATATGAGTATAAGTGTAATCAAGAATTGAAAGCCTAGACCTCAAATGTGTGCAAGTGAAAGCGCTTAGGCTAATACAACAAGATATATGAAAGTGTTTGCTTGTTTGCTCTTTGCTTGTGTAGAGTGTTGTATCTTGTTACTTGAATGAAGCCTCTATTTATAGGAGAGGTCTTGGCTTTGATTTCAGACATAGGCTCCTCCTCGGGAGTGAATTCTTTGCAAAAGAAACCATTTAAAATCATCAATATAGCTTTTAGAAATCAATCCCTCAAAATAGAGAAAAGTTGTCCAAAATGCAACGGATAGTTTCTTTGATAAAATGCAGTGCGGCCGTGTCACACAGAGATAAGATTGAAATTGAATTTCTGCGATTTTTACACGGGGATCGATCGGAGGGGTGCGGCCGTGCATCACTGACCATGACTGGTTGGGGTGTTTAAAATACGAAACAGAGAAGACAGGATTCAAGAGGCACTCCCGTGCACGGTCGCCCGGGGTCGACCGGTCGCTCTCCCTCATTTTTCTACGTCCCATTTTCTGTTTCAAAACTCAACTCAGTGCGGGTTACCCTATAGGGCGGCACTGGTCGAGCCTCGAAACAAATGTGTTGTCCAATTTTTTATCGAAAATAAACTCCAAAAAATAGTAAAAATATTTTAAATCGATCGGAAGTATTTAGACAATATTTAGGGACATTGTTTTGGTTTAAAACCCCATTTGAACAAAATCATCAAAATCATGATAAAAATATTTATCTAACACGTACGTGCGCCTCTAAAGCACCCAATGTGATGATGTGCGACGTGCGCGGCCCGGGCCCGGCGGAGCACCGTCCTCGGTGCTATTTGAGCTAGCCAAAGACTAATCAAAATTGACTTGGTCCACTGGGGTGTACCATAAGAAGCTCCACATGATTACTCCTTATTAGTGATGAAGCTCTTTATAAACTAGTCAAACATTTAATATGTTTCCTATGTGGGATATGGTTTCCATATTCTTTTATATTCTATATATAAAAGGCATTTAAGTGGCTAATTTTATGCATTTATTTTTCATTCATCCAACATTGGTTTTGATGAGAAATTCAAAATGTTAAATTCATCTACCTGCGGTGTAGATTACATTTATCTCATTTATTTCATACAACAAATAAATGAACTCACTTAATTAATTGGTGAAAATTTGGTCAAAACCAATTTCTTAAACCCAATTTCAACAAGACACGTGTACAAAATGATGTCACAATTGTACATATGTTTTTTATCCAACATATGGAATAGAGAGTGGAATATGAGATCTCATCTCCCGTTATAAAACCGGCATTTTCTATTTTTTTGTGTGAATAATAATCCAACAATTTAAATGCAAGAAAAGTGAAAAAAAAACACATAATTAAAAGGTAAACCTCGTATAATTTCTATAAATCAGTCAAAAGATTTTATCATCGGTAAGTGCTCCAAACCAGGTGGTTAAGAAACGATACGAAGTTCAGCTAATGAGAATTTGATTAGATGTGGGTATCAGATTCTCTTTTCTCATGCAGAAAAAAGATCCAAAACTACAAAAGCTTTATGGCCGTTTTTTTTTTTTTTGGTTATGGGCCTCGGGGAAATAACCCCTCTAATTGGTTTCCATGCAACGAAAAATAAAACCAACTTGGTTCCCACTTCCCACACACGACCCCTAATTATATAGCTTCGACTTTTTATCTTTTCCTTTTTTTCCCCTTTCGCTTTCTCATTAAAAGTAGGGAAAAGATTGAAAATGATTAAATATGATGGTGGGGAAACGGGTCCAAAGTTGGATAATTCTATGTTCAAATAAAGTGTAGCAATTTTTTGAGTTTATATTTTTGGATGAGGACATGAAATTAAAGATGATGTATTTAGGTACTATTAAATTAATTGAGGATGTAGTAATTTCAAAAAAAAAATTGAGGATGTAGTTAGAAATATTGATTTTGGAGGTTTATAAATTTTTTAAGGATAAAATATTGACAATGAGATAATTTCATCCACATAAAATGTAGTTTTATCATTTTTAGGAGACGAAATTAAACTTTAATAAATTTATATATAATATATCAGCTTATACATATATAAGAGAGAGGTTTACTCGATACTAGTACTCTAAGTGTGCTATCCTACAAAAACGGGACGACACGTTGTTCTATCCAATTGAATGAGGTTCTCATTCTTCCAAAAGCTTAAACCGTTAAAGATGTTGACCATTTAATATATTAATTACTCAGACATACACTCCTTTACCTCGGAATGGTTAGTTTATGAAGGCTTGCAAGTGGAACATTTATATGGGTAATTGTGATGTTTGAACCTATGACTTTTTGCTGGCTTGATTTTGATATATATTTGGAGACAATCTCGTCTAAAAGTTTTATTTTTTAGAGATTTCAGTCTTTTATTATTTAATTGATGCTCGTCCTTTTGTTCATGTTTCATCAATATTTGAATTTATAATATATGTGTATAAAATGACTTTGAACCCCACTTGAATATGACTCAATTATAGGTAAAATGAAATTGTTCTCTTTATAAATTTTCATATATAATCAATTTAAATATTTTTCTTAATATGATAGAAACAAGAAAGTAGAAACACATTAACATTATTGCGGTCAATTAATAGGCTGGCCGTTAGTGGACTGCTAATTTTCGGAAAGCAAATGCTTCGAATTTTGAATATGATTTAGGTAAATAATGATAAGATCATGATTTCTTGTGAAATGCACCATTTATATTAGTATAATACACCTTTTTCTTTTTGGTGTAGTGCAACGTCCAATGCAGAGTATCGGATACGTATATTGGTAAGCGTGTCATGCAAAAGAACGTTTGTTATGTCGCTGGTATCCGTGTCATGCATGGACGTGCTTTTTCACTTTCACCATCTTATACAAATCCTTCCATTTAAAAGGCTGTGTTAGATCTCATGGATGAATTTAAAAATCGAAAGAAAGGTATTCTGATTTTTCCAATTTTAATTTCTTATATTTCAATTTACCTTTTTAACGTTTTCTTTTTTATATTTGAAAACCCAAAATTCAAGAACAGTATAGAGCGGATATCACAAAATATTTAATGGACATAGAATTTTGAATTCTTTTGGCCTTGTATGGATGTATTTCCAAGTTCAATTTCCAGTTTCTAGTGTTGAAAGATGAATTTTCAGACTTTATTGATTTTCGTGTGAGAATTAGAATATATTTGATTTGGTGTCTAAATTTCTTTTTGAAAATGAGAATATGTTTGATTATAGTTTTCTAAATGTATTTTTGACTAGAGACGTTAAACGGGTCGGGCCTGGCGGGCCAGCCCGTTTAAACCGCAAAAAAATAGGGTTAGGGCCTCTAAATGCTGGCCCGTTTAAATTCAGGTCTTTTTGGCCCGGAACGGTCCAGTCCGCGGGCTAAACGGACCAATCCGCCGGGCCACCGGGCTGGCCCACCAGCCCGTTTCTTTTATTTTTTTGTATTTTTATATAATATATGATTATTACTAAAATTGAAAAAAGAAAAATGGGGCCACTGCAGTATCGATACAATGACCTCTTTGTGGGAAAAGAGTGAACAATCCACTAGGCTGCACAACATTTTTTGTTATAACAGCGAACTTAGATTTATATCTGACACAAATTGCGCCAACTGAAGTGGTAGAGATGTTAGACGATTTGCAGGCATTTTCTAAGAAAAATATTTTTATAGTGACTTAAAATGTAATCAATTATGATGATTTAAAATGTTATATAATTTATATCTCTCTAATAAATACAATACTATAATCTAAAAAATTTAAAATTTTCGTGACTTGAATGTGACAAATAATTGAAACTTTATGCAAATAATTATAAAGATGAATTTGTTGTATTTTGAGATTTCAACTTATCTCACGCACAAACATTGAACATCAAATCGTGTTTTATCATTATTTTTATTTATTTAATTTGTTTGACAAAAATCAAAAGGTATTAAGAAAATATTCATTATATAGTGTTTATCATTCTACATTGTTGTTTGTTGTTTCTATTTTTATTTTAGAAATGAGTTTTTGCACATATTTTTGTTTTAACTCTTATTGATGTAAGTATGTTCTTAAAGTTCACAGCCTTTGACGATAATGATGATGTTAAATTATATTTGAATTTTAAGACTTTTATCCTTGTAATGCAACATAAAAAAAAAATTGTGTAATTTAGTTTTGCATATTTAGTTTGATTGTTATATTGTTATACATGCTTGAGTATAAAAATTAGATTTAAATAAAAAAATTATTATTTTTTGACTTGTAGTCCGTTAGTGGCCCGTTTAGCCCGAAGCCCGCTAGGGTTAGGTTCGCAAAATGCTAGCCGCATAGTAGTGACCCGTTTAGCCCGAAACTCATTTAGCCCGAAGCCCGTTATAGGATCAGCCCGTTTAACATCTCTATTTTTGACATAAGTTTGCGTGATTGTTGTGTATTTTCACCTAGATTTGCGTGTTTGGGGTGAAAATTTATTTGATTATGTTTTCAAAAGAATATTTTTATAAAAAAGTGAAAATTGGAAATGACTTTTATTTCTACTGAAAATTTCCTAAAGGCTAAAACAGACATAAACCATTTTTCCGGAATAGTTGAAAAGTGAAAATCAACCCCTGAAATTACAACCATACAAAGCTTTTTACTTTTTAGAAGAAAAATTTGAATATTTCAAATTAAAATAACAAAAAAAAGTATAATTTAAACTGTTTTTGCTCTTCCATCTTTCTCCTCTTTTTATTCCATCATTCTCCTAAGAAGGATGGGGGGGAGTTAATTTTCATTGTTGTTAGTTTCAATAAATTTGTCCTTAATAAGTGGCTTTTATTTGTCGATAATGTGTTGCTTTTATTTTTTCCCGATATGTGGTTTTTTCAGTTAATAAGTTTATCTCATATGTGAGATAATGTTCATATATAATATCAGATGTGTCATTAACCGACGATACTTGATAGAAGCCAGATCAACTTTTTTGGTACGTATTTTGTCCAGCGTCTATGTTGCGATCTTCTGATTATACGAATCTTTTAGATCTATTCAGGTTGAATTTTTTTATTTTAGAGTTATATAGATTTGTGATCCTGTATTGGGCGTACAATTATTTTCTACTCGAAATTGCAATCAGTTGTAAGTTTCTTACTATGAATGATTGAATTTATGTTTTAACATCGGTTATTGACAAAACCGATGTCATTAGCGGAGCTTTCCGCTGATAGACATCGGTTAGTGTGTACCGATGTCCCAAACGATGTCTAAGTACAAAATAGACATCGGTTTCTGCAAACTATTTACAAAAACCAACATGTAAAAGGACTACCTAAATTGAATTTTATTGTAAAAAAAAGTATAATTTAACTTTTTGTTTGAAAATGAAATCCACATTGAAACAGGTATAATAAATTATAGTAATTGTGGATTTCACTATCATATATCTCTATTTTCAAACCTTTGGAATGAATAGTATGAAAAGGCATGTGTGAGTCAACATGTATCTTTAATGAACTTACATAAGATACTTCTAGTTTTTAAAGACAACTTGAATGATTGAAACAAAAGAAAGAAAAGTTAATTTGCTTGGTAGATTTTGTTTGAAGCTAATTGATTTTCCTTGGTCAACATCATATATAAGTGAATATCTAGTTCGCTGTCTATTTGTCTTTGATCATGTCACATTCTATAATGTGAAATAAGGAAAATTGTGTCCAATTATAATATTTTATATATGATTGAGGATCTATCATTCATTATATTAATGTATCACATTCTCAAATTGATAGATATGATAATTAATTTCAATCCTTTCACAATTGTACGACTTACTTCAACAATAGAGTCAACAATATTCAAAGCAAATTGCTAAATCACAAATGACTTTTACTTACAATATGAAATTCTTATTACTAAAAAAAACTTTCAGTTTACGACATAAATGATTTTATCGCTAAATTTTACAATTAAATACAGAATAAAAAATATTATTTTCTCCCAAACCATACCACAGAAATATTGTTGGTATTTACAAATAATTTTAGATTTTGTTGGTAATTTTTTTACCTACAATATTTTTATTCATACTATATAGTTATCTTAACATTTAAACACAAATGTTTTGTATGTAAATAGGTTTTTCTTGTAGTGTTGTCATAATAATTATAGCCAAAGAAAAAGAAAAACAAATTAAATGATTTAATTATGTGGACACAATTAAGATGGGCCAAGAATTTATACAGTTTTATAAGGCCCTTTTTGTTTTTGTCCATGATGATTACAAAAATTTGTTTTTCTCTAAGTGGGGACTTCACAATTGTTAAAATCATGATAGTAAATCAATTGCACAGCTGAAATGAGGAAAAAATTAATAGTGTTTTAAAAAAGATTTTGTCCCCACTTATTGCCCTTTACAACTGTACTTTTTTAAGTGCACCAAAATCTTTTTCAACGCACACCTTTTGGCACCAACTTGAACATGTATTATTATTGTTATTTCTTTTTGGTTTATTGTATTTTTGTTAACTCTTTATTGCTCCTTGTCGTTTTCCCCCTTTTAAGAAACTCTTTTTTATTAATCATTCATGAGTTGCATGGAACTTTTTGGTTTGTGCAAAAACCTTTGCTTTATTGTGAGTTCAGGATAGCTGTGAGCTTTTTGGCTTTTCTTTTGGTTTTTATGCAATGTTAAGTGTTCATGCATTGTTGATTGTCCTCCATTAAAAGTATGAACATGAGAGTCCACATTTCCTCCCTAAACTTTACGAAGGAGGTAAATCGCATGATATACCTTAACGAGTTAGATTTTGAGTTGTTTTTGACTGAGTATTATCATAAAAGAAATCATATCCTCAACTTGCTACCGGGCGAATTTCAACCTCCACGCCGGATGTCAGGCTGTCACCAAACGGACATCAAATCACTCAGGTCCTTTTGCAGCAGTTGAGCTAGGCCCTGAGACGTCGATTGTCCTCCATTGACTAGAAGCAAGGATGGCCTTGAATTTATAAATATAAACTATATTTCGTTTAATTTATACTAGGTTCAAAAAATGAAACTAGAGGTTTAGGCCAAAAATTGAACCTTAATATACAAATGTAGAACATCTATCAATTTTAAATTTTCACTATCATATCGATTTTAGAACATCCGTCGTATATTCACACTGATAAGACATAAATTTCGCATTTCTAATTTAATTCTACTTTTACTTTAATTTGATTGCTTGATATTCGAATTATTTTACTATGATTGGTGCATATTAGGTATATTTGAATGTTGGAAATTAAAGTTAATCGAATCTTACCTTAGTTTTGTTACTTTGATATCCATTATAGGTATATTTTCCATCTAGCCATTTTTATTATGTACAAAGGAAAGCATGAAATCCACCTATATAAGCGTCTGACCAATCAATAATGAATTTAAATTTTAATTAGTAACACCAAATTTGTAATCTTTAATTTATTTTTTTTGGCGGGGAGTGGGAGTCATCATTTTTTTTTGATCGGTAAGTCATTGTTAAGTCCGAATTTTCGGACTTTATTATGTTGGCATTATTTGTCAAATTAATTGTTGCATTTGATTTTGTTTAAGTAGTTTGTGGTGTGCATGTTACTTTCTCCTATGACATGGAAGAGTTATTATTCAAGTTGGAAGCTTGGCACAAAAGAAACAAATTGCAAGGATATAGGAAAATTGATATTAATCTTAATAACTAAATATGTCTTCTAGTTTAATTAGGAGTTCTATGTTGCACATTTTCCTGTGTAATTGGAGTCCTACAAAATAAGTCTTATACTTTTTTTTTTGATCGGTAAAATAAGTCTTATACTTGGTCTAGGAGAAGGATGTCTGGAGTATGGGTATTTATATGTTAAGAGCCTCAGATTGTTTGGTACGCCTTTGAAGAAGAAAATAGAGGCCAGACATAATTTTGAGTGATTGAGAGAATTGTGCTGCAGTAATAATATTTACGAAAATATTCTCGAGCTTCAGCGTAATTTGTGATCGAGGTACTACATATAGACGCTGAAGAGTTTGTGATTCAACATCGACAGTTTCACATCTTTTCTACGCAATACATTCTTCGGGAGGAAGAAGGTGAGTCTTTGGGACGAAGACGATCCGCGATTTGGAGGCGTCCAACAGTGAAGGGATTTCATTGAAGCGGATTATCGGAAGAATAATTTCGGCGAAAATAAAGGGAGTTCAAGAACGGCGACGATTCAAAGAGGGAGTCTTTAAATTGTTTAAGTCCAATTATTGTACTTTGTAACCTTTATTATTAGTGGAATTAATTTTTCTCTGGGCGTGGCCTCGTGTAGTAGGATTGGTTAATCCGAACCACGTAAATATCGTTGGGTTTTTTATTTTCCGCTGTGCAGAAATATCGGTGTCCAAAACGGTGTTGTAACATCACTTACAACATCAGTTGTTCAGGTTATTGGAATTATTTAATAATTTGGGGCAACAAATTATAACAAGTGGCATCTAGAGCGGGTTACCAGATATACTTGGTTTTGATCTTGGATTAAATTATTGCCATTATTTGTGAAGATGAGTCTACTACGTGAAGGAGGTTCCGTTGTTCGCCCACCATTATTAGAAGGTTCAAATTTCTCTTACTGGAAAGCTCGTATGCGTGCCTTTATCAAATCTGTGGATGAAAAGGCCTGGGAATCGATTGTGAATGGATGGGAATATCCAACTACGAAAAACGAGAAGAAGGAAATTATCCCAAAAGTGAGATCACTTTGGACGACTGATGAGATCGAATTGGTTCATGCCAATTCCAAAGCCTTGAATGCGATTTTCAGTGCCGTTGACGCCAATCAATTCAGGCTTATTGCAAACTGTGAAACGGCCAAGGAAGCTTGGGATATACTCGAGGTAGCACATGAAGGAACTGCTCAAGTTAGGCTTTCTAAACTCCAGATGCTTGCAACTCAATTTGAGACTCTTAGAATGGAGGAAGATGAAACTATTGCATATTTCAATGCCAAACTTTGTGACATCGCAAACAAATCTTATGCACTAGGTGATAAATATTCTGATACAAAGTTGGTAAAGAAAACAGTTAGATCATTGCCACAAAGATTCTCAAGTAAGGTGACGGCAATTGAAGAAACCAAAGACATTACTCAAATGCGTCTTGATGAACTCATGGGGTCTCTTCAAACATTTGAGATGAATCATTGTCAAAACAAGCAGGCGAAAGACATAGGGATTGCATTCCAGGCTGATGTCGCAAGTGATGTTGCAACATCAGGTTTCGACACGGCTGATGCAGTAAATTTTCTTGAAGAGAACTTTGGAAAATTCTTGAAGTGGATGGAAGAAAATCAAAAATCTAAATCTGGTAAGAATTCAAGTTTTCCTAATAATAAAAGTGCTTTTAATCCTTCTTCTTCAAATGTTGGTAGGAAAAACAAGCGAATCCAATGTAGGGAATGTCAAGGATATGGTCACATACAAGCCAAATGTGCCAACACTCTCAAAAGACAAGGCAAATCCTTAAACACCACATGGAGTGATGTAGAGTCAGAGGATTCACAAGATGAAAAAGAAGCAGCGAACAATCATGCTGCACTCATCACGATTCTGGATCACAGTCATGCTGATTTTTCTGGAAAATGCCATGTCGCAAGTCATGTTGCGACATCAGTTCTGACACCAATAAAAACTGATGACAGTTCATTTACTGCATCAAAAGGTAATAAGAAATCAAGTATTGATGAACTGATTGATTCATATTCTGATTATAGCAGCGAGAATGATGTTCCTAGTGAAGAGGAGGTCCAAGTTATGTACAAACAGATGTTCAAAAAATTCATTGAGATTCGTTGTACGAACAAGTCCCTTGAAGAAAGGATTACTGAACTCTCATGTCGGAATGCGATGTTGGAACATGAGATTCAACACTGCAGGGAACAGATTGCAGAAAAAGACAAGTCACTTGAAGACACTTTGGATGAATTGAAAGATGCTAAGGCTTCTTTATCTAAGATGAACACTGGTAAAACCAAGCTTAATGAGATCTCTCGATTGGTAAATTGGGAGGAAATCGTCAAGGCTTGGGTTATATTGGTGAAAGCTCCAACTCAAAAACGGATCCCAAAGATGATATTCAATTCATTAAAGGAGCAAATTCAAATCCCCCGATTCCACAATCTGGTAAGAATTTTATTGTTCAACAACCAAAACATAAAAGGTTTGTTCCTACTTGTCATTATTGCAATATTGTTGGTCACATACGTCCTAATTGTTACAAATTGCATGATGATCGTTGGTATGGTAAGCATGTTCAAAAATCATTTTCCAGAAATTTCCAACATGGCCCCAAATTTGCTCCTAAACGGACACTTAGAGTTAAAAGTAATTTTCCTCGTAGAGTATGGATAAGAAAGTTTGATCTTATGTGTAACTTTGTGAACACATCTAATGAAGCATGCACAAGTCCTTCATGGTACTTTGATAGTGGGTACATTCTAGACACATGACTTGCGATAGGAATAACTTGTCTAATTTTCAAAAATTAGATGAAGGTTCTGTGATTTTTGGGGATGGGGCAAAAGGGAAGATTATGGGAATAGGGACTCTAAATGTTGAGAGCTTGCCCAAACTTGAAAATGTGTTGTTGATTGATGGTTTGAACACAAATTTGATTAGTATTAGTCAATTATGTGATCAAAATCTCTTTGTAAGATTTATAAAAGATTTATGTGAAGTTTTTGACAAAACTAATAAGTGTGTTTTGCAAGGGAAAGGAAACTCGATAATCAATTACGAGTTGGAACATCACCATTCATGTCACAACATGAGTCCGAAGAGACCAATTATATGAACCACAAAATTGAGCAATTGATGAAGTTTGAGGATACATGTTCTCCGCTCGGAAGCATGAAGCATAAGAAAAATTTCATGTCGCAACCCATGTTGCAACATGACCGTATCGACATCGAACTCAAACGCGAGAAAATCGAAAAAGTGATAGATATGCTATCCGGATCGGAGAAATTGATCATTACAAAAGTACTCCAAGGAAGTGTCTCTTACTTGATAACAATATCATATCTTCATCCAATTATGCCCCTCTATTCTCTTTGAAAAGTGTGAATTATTCTTATGAAAATCTTCAAAAATATGTGAATATGATTTGTAATGGGTTAAGTGCACATAATATTTCCAAAAATTCAACACATCTCTCTTGGGCAAAACACATTGATACATGGAATCACTTTATTAGAGAAGTTGTTGAGAGTGGAACAAGATTACTTGAGCTTGTTTTTGACCGAGAGCAAAATGACCGACATATTAACCAAGGCTTTAGAGACAAAAAGATTTATTTCTTTAGGAAAGTTATTGGTTATTTGCATTATGTGATGCGTGTTGTTTTGCATTCTTGTAGTTTGATAGGTTGTTTTTTTTATTTTTTGCATCATTTAGGATTGCATTAGATATCTTTGCATAATGGTAATATATTAATTTGGATTTCCTTGAAATCTTTTTCTTGCCTCTATCCTAAAATGACTTAATCAACCGTTTCAAATTCTTAGAATCTTGATGATTTCAATATTGCTTCTTATATATAAAAAAAAGGAGGATCAATCGAGGTTATACTCCTCTATTTGTTGCTACTTAGTAACTAGGAGCATTCATGAGCCCCATGTTTGTCTCTTACGTAAAACGGTGGTACAAATATGAGTAAAAAAAAGGGATCAGTCGAGGTTATACTCCTCTGTTTGTTGCTACTTAGTAACTAGGAGCATTCATGAGCCCCATGTTTGTCTTTTACGTAAAACGGCGGCACAAATATAAGTATGGGAAACCACCCTAGGAGTTTTTGAAAGGAAATTCAAAATTTACACCTAGTGGAAGCATGCCTCGAACGTCCTAGCAGCAAAAAAAAGGATCGCAAAAAAATAAAAAAAGGAAAAGAAACAAGTGAATTGATAGATTCTGGAGACTTTGGCTTGTAAGATTTATTAGGAAATTTTGGATTTTTGGTCAGATATTTGATTTCTTTGAAATCCGCCTAATAAAAATTGTCATATTTATTTGTGTGTGCATAATTTGCATGTGATTTGCATTCATGCATTAGGCATAATCTTTCTTTCATTTTTGTTTTTTGTTGTTTTTCTCTCTCTCTTGCCTTGGAAAGTATGAAGGCCATTGACGTTCAAATGAGAAACGAGGTTCAGTTTTTCCGTTGTCCAACTCTCCATGTCTCTAATTTTGTGGAACCTTCTGAAAGTGGTTGGTGAACCCCTTGAGTTGTGTTAGGAATTTTATTGTTTAGATTTTGATGAATGCCATGTAAAACTTAGAATAGAAAGTTGGCACCCCAATTCTTGTCAGTAAAATGTATTGTAACAATTAGAGTCCAAAGCCGAGTTAAGTCGACCTACGCCATAACATGCAAGAAGACAACAAGACCGGAAGGAAGACCTTCTTGTGAAACAATTTGAATATGGCAAAGAAGTAGAGAGCGGGAACTCTATCAAGAAGCGGTGAGTGGAGCATCACCAAGTCAACTCAAGAAAAGCCAAGTCTCAAGTTGAAGTGACAAAGAGTCATCCATGATTGGAAGTCGACTCTAAGTCACCTGGGAAAGCAAGGAAATGCGGTCAAGTCGAGATAATCAGTAAAAGAACCGTTGCACAAAAATCAAGAGATTTACTTAAACAAGTAATATCTCCATACCACCTTTCTTGGAGTGCTCGATCCCGAGGAAGCGTGCAAAAGGAATGAACGAATGGGAAGCACTACACCGTGTCGAACTCTAAAAAGGTGAAAGAACAATTCATACGAGGAAACGGCAATTCCAAGAACTCGCAACAAGACAAGCCAATGATCGCAAATAACTTTTAAAAATTAAGCATATCTCTTCAACGGGCAAATTTTTGAAAGTTCACTATAAAAGGCTGAGGAGTTTGTTTGAGAAGTAAGACATACATGTATGACACACACGTGAGATACACAAGCATATCAGAAAAATTGAAACATTCTCAATCCTCAAGCCTACATTACGAAGTACATCAATCCAACACTCACCGTGAAGGAAAGAGAACTTCAATCGCCTTGAAGATGAAACTTTTGAAAACAAAGGGTCTACATTCCGGGAAGGATTGTGGAAAGGTTCAAGATTGAACCAAGTCTTAAGCTTTTGGAGGGCTTCGTGATCAAATCCAAGGAGCTTGAGCAAGTGAGTGTAGTAACAAGGCAAATGGCCTGTGAAGAAGGCGAGTCATACGAGAAACCACGAGTGATCAAGGCGTCTCGCATCGAGTCCCTAAGGATCAAGTCGATGTTGTGATCAAGACTTGTATCCGGACCATTACCACTACACTCAGAACCGATCATTACTTAGTGGATTCCTCCAGGAGTTGGAGAAGAGAGGAGTAGAAGAATTACCCCATCTTCGAACCTCTATAAAAACTTCATTTTGTGTCATTTACATTTCAAAGATTTAAATTCCCGCACTTTTAATCGCTTATATCTCACGATAAATTTGCTATCCATTTGATAATTTATAAGTACTAAATCAAGCTCTAAAATCTTGCTTAATCAAACTTAAGGGTGTTAAGTCTTCCATAACATAAAACCACAAATTGAGTTTAAATATAGCCAACAAATGAAAGTTACTCCATCAATGCACTTCAATGAGTCATTGGAGAGATTAACTCTCTTGAGTGACTAATTGATTTGTCCATCAAGGACACAATTGTGTAGAATCAACTCTCAGAGATTTAAAAGGACTAAATCGAAAATTTAGTAAGGTTTATTCAACCCCCTTCTAAACCTTACTCTTACACCCCTTGGGACCTACAAGTGGTATCGGAGCGGTTGGTTCATTGAACCCTCCGCACCGTTATCGAACTAGATCTCCAAACTTTTCAAAGTCCGCTTTAGTACTTAAACTTTCAAAACTCTTCTTTATCATTAAAAAGTTATTATCATGGAAACAAATTTAACACGCATCCCTATGTTCACCATTGAAGAATTTGATGATTGGAAAATTCGTATGCGAGCTCATCTATCAAAGATTACATGATGAGATGTGGATAGTGATAGAAGATGGGCCTCTGCAAATATTAAAGGTGAACACAAATTTGTATGCGAAGAGTTGCAAAAAGGAGAAGAAGATGTCGCTACTGCACCAATCATGGTTGAAAAACCAAGAACCGAGTGGACAAATGATGACAGAAAAAGATACAACCTGACAATGTAGCCAAGGACATCCTTTACAAAACCTTGACAAAGCCATGTTCAACAAAGTCAAATCATGCAAAACGGCTAAAGAAATGCTGGGACAAGCCGACATTAATTTGTGAAGGCTCGAGCAAATCAAAGAAAACAAATTATCGGTGGCGACAGAAATTTGAGAACTTCAAAATGATCTCGGGAGAAAATCTGGATCAACTAGATGCTCGGTTCACGAAATCACAAATGAGTCATCTGCACTTGGAAAGGAATATACACAAAAGGAAATGTGTATGAAGATCCTAAAAAGTCTTCCAGCTGAATGGGAAATGAAGGTCATGGCACCGAGACATTCCATGGACCTATCAAAGACATCCAACCACGAACTATTCTCGGACCTCAAAGCCTACGAGTTTGAGCCGAGAAGAAAAGACCAGGAAGAGACAGTTGTACCCAAAACAAAGCTTTGCTCTAATTGTTAAAGATGGGAAGAGAGCCGAGGTCAAAGAAGTCATTGACCCGGAAGAAATAGCCCGATGGTTAAAAGATTCAACAAGTTCTTTAATAAGAACTACAAGAGAGAAAGGGTGAATCTTCCGGAAGACACTCGGCTCCCCTCCAAATCAAGGAAGATAGGCCAACCAAGAGAACAGATCATCAAAAAGTTGAGTATCAAAGTGGCCGACAACTCAAGAATGGAAAGAGTCGATCAAAAGGTGAATATCTATGTTGGAACGTAGACAACCAGGTCACTATGCCATTGATCGTCGTATCCTGTAGTCAACAAGTACAGGATGAAGAAGAAAGGAAGGTCTTCAAAGAAAGAAGACAAGAAAAGAAAAAGGCAATGATGGTCTGCAGAAATTGAGAGACAAATTAAGTCAAGAGAGACAATGATTCGAGAGCAAAGGTGAAGTCGACTACTCAAGTGACTCGAAGAAGAAGCCTTGATCCGCTTGATGGCCAAAGAACAAGATCAAGAAGATGAGGTACAATCTAACTCAACAAACTCGGGACACTAGTGATAGTGATCGTGACACACACACTTCATCACCCACTAATCTTTATGATTCATTAGGCAAAATGATGAAAGATTTTGAACATATTAAATCCTCACACACACTATTGAATGAGGAAAACAACTACTCAAAAGTCAAAACTCAAAGTCGACTAAGGAGCCGAGTACTCTAAGTCAAATAGCCGATGAGAATGAAAGTTTAAAGGCCGAAAATGCTAAATTAGTAGCAAAAATTACTCGCTATAGAAAAGAGGAGAATGACCTCAAGAATGTTATTGCCTCATTCACTAAGGCATCTAAATCATTGGATGATCTTATTATGAGTCAAAAAGAATATGGAGACAAGACAGGCTTAGATTTAATTCCTCCTGTGCTATGTCAAACCTCAAAAGTAATTTTGGAAAAAGGATCTTCAAGTCATGAAGAGTCCGAAAAATCCAAAACTCTAAATGTTGCACACACATTCACTCCAAAGCACAATAACAAGCAAATTGGCCTTGGTTACAAAGGAAAAGGAAAACAAAATGAATTGAGTATCTTTGAAAGGGCACGAGAAGAGATTCACCGAGTCCTCAAACTCCAAACAAAAAATACTCAGTAAAGAAGAAGCGAGCTACCAAAAATCCCGGAAAATCCATAAAAGAAATACATATGATGGGAATGGTAGAAAATATCCAAGCTAGGCGATTGGAATAATGTGAACTATCGGATAGACTTATGGAATATAAGCCCAAATGGCAAAGGCACAGAACTCATCAAAGGCTATTCCAAAAGTATAAGAGCTTTCATCAAAGAAAAATATGCACCTAGGCACTACACTCGAGACATCACAATTACCCAAGGAAGGCAATTGCTAAAACACATATGCAGCATACGAAAAAAGAGAGACAGATTGTATGAACCAGAATCCCCAAGCAATTTGCCGAATTAATTATGATTATGGCACGATAGATGGCAACCCCTTAGAGTCAAATCATTTGGCTATAAGTTGGTTGGATCATCTTACAATTCTAACCCCTCGACCTGCATAAAGTATGGGTACCTAAAACTTAATTTCCTTGATTGCGGTTCAAGAACAATGTGAAGTGCCAAGGAACCTGGTACATGGATAGTGGTTGTTCCATACACATGACAGAAATAAGAAAAACCTGTCAAAATTCAAGGAAGTCAAAGGAGCAAAAGTCATATTCGGTGGAAATGAAGCTCCTGGTGAAATAAGAGGCATTGGATCCATCAAGAGAAATGGATTAGAGATCACAGATGTTGCATATGTTGAAGGACTCAACTTCAATTTCATCGAGCATCATCAACTCGCGTGACAAGGGCTACAATGTTGGATTCAACATGGGTATATGCCAAATCAAAGATATTGAATCAAATGAAGTTGTGTTGCAAGGATGCGACAGAAAAATATGTATGTAGTGGATTGGTCAACAAAGAACACCCATCACATGTCTACTAGCAAAGAGTACAAATTGAATCAAGTTGTTTGTGGCACAAAAAAAAGTCACCCGAATTTCAAAACACTTAACAAGTCGGCAAGAAGTCATCTTGTAGAAGGACTACCAGACTCGATGAAACAAGAAGGAGAGTATATGTGATGCATGTCGGAAGGAAAACAAATCAAGTCGTCATTCAAAGAAAAGACATGCCCATCCTCAACAAGAATATTGCATCTCTACTTCATATGGATCTATTTGGGCCCAAAGTGGAACCAAACCGGATAAGTGGAAAGAAATACACCTTGGTGGTAGTAGATGACTACTCAAGATATACATGGACAATATTCATGTGCAAGAAGAAAGAAACTCTACAAAAACTACCACAAATTGATGAAGAGGATTCAAAATGAGAAAAGTCAAACCATTATCAAAATAAGATCGGATAGAGGAACCGAGTTTGTCAATGGAATAATAACTCAAGATTGTGTTGAGAATGGTATTGGTCATGAACTATCGCCAGACAAGGACTCCACAAAGAATGGAGTTGCGAGAAAGAAGGAATTAAACTCTCAAAGAAGCAAAGCAAGAGACCATGTTAGTCAACGGTTACCAAAAAGATTTTGGGGTCAAGCAATCGACACGACTTGCTACACCCAAAACAGATGTATGATAAATAGACAACCGACAAGGACTCCCTATGAGATCCGGATCGGAAGAAAACCAAATGTTGCATATTTCAGGATATTTGGATGTAAATGCTTCATCCACAACAATGGCAAAAACAATCTAAAGGCTTTTGATGCTAAAGGCGATGAAGGTATCCTCTTAGATACTCAAATGAAAGTAAAGCCTACTGAGAATACTCAATAAAAGAACTATGGTTACTGAAAGAATCCATTCATGTAGTATTCGATGAGCCAAATGTAAATGGAGAAGACATTGAAGAGTCACCGATAAGTCAATCATCCAACCATACGAAGAGTCCCTATGTTGAAGTCAAGCCGAATTATCAATTCGTAAGAAGATGAGATAGTTGAATCTCAAAAACAACTGGAAAATTTGCGCTAAGTGATAACGAGAGAGTCGACCACACCAACACAAATGCAAGTCGATCAATCTAACTTAACTTACTCCAACCTCGATGTAAGATGGCCGAGAGACCATCCACCGTTAACTTGTCATTGGAGATATAAGAGAAGGTGTCAAAACAAGATCCAACTCAACAAAAAGCTATGTTCACATGCTTCATCTCGCAAATAGAGCCAAAAGATGTGTCACAAGCATTGGATGACACACATTGGATTCAAGCTATGCAAGAAGAGTTGAATCGATTTGAAAGAAATAAAGTATGGGAATTAGTGCAAAGACCCATACATCAAAATGTTATTGGAACCAAATGGGTATTCGAAATAAAATGAACGAGGAAGGCTCGTGATAAGAAACAAAGCAAGACTAGTAGCCAAAAGATATTGCCAAGAAGAAGGGATAGATTTTGATGAAACATTTGCCCTCGTAGCAAGATCGAAGCTATAAGGATGTTTCTTTCCTATGCGACTCACAAGAATTTCATTGTATATCGATGGATGTAAAAAGTGCATTCCTAAACGGTTTATTGGAAGAAGAAGTGTATGTTGAACAACCTCCGAGGATTTGAGCGAAGACTCTTGGAGACAAGGTATACAAACTCAAGAAAGCCCCGTATGGATTGAAACAGGCACCCGAGAGCATGGTACGACACCCTGTCACAATTTCTAACCGAAAATGGATTCACAAAAGGAAAAGTAGATAGAACACTTTTCGTAATTCAAGACAAGAAGAGTATCTTGCTTGTTCAAATATATGTGGATGACATCATTTTTGGATCCACTAACAAAGAGTCAGGTGAAAAATTTTCAAACCTCATGCAAAGTAAATTTGAAATGAGCATGATGGGAGAGAGTGACATTCTTCCTTGACTTCAAGTGAAACAATGAAGGATGGAACCTTCATAAGTCAAACAAAATACACCAGGAGATTTAATGAAGAAATTTGGTATGGAAGAGAAGTCTTCGTAAAAATACCAATGAACACATCACCAAAATGGACATGGATGCGGATGGCAAGCCTCAGAGATCAAACAAGATACGAGCACTTATTGGATCATTGCTCTATCTCACGGCTAGCGGGCCGTACATCACCTTTGTTGTAGGTGTATGTGCAAGATTCCAATCTGCTCCAAAAGAGAGCCACATGACAAAGAAGCTAAGAGAATATTGAGATACTTGAAAGGAAGCGAAGTAGGCCTATGGTATTCAAAGGAAGGTGGATCCAAGCTAATTGGCTATTCGTGATTCGACTATCTTTGGATGCAGAGCGATGGGAAAAAAGAGCACTTCAGGCACATGCCAAATGCTAAGAAACAGACTAATTTCCCTGGTTTAGCAAGAAGCAAAACTCAATAGCCACCTCTACAAATTGAGGCGAGAATACATAGTTGCGGGCAAATTACAGCCCAAGTCCTATGGATGAGACAAAGAAATGAGAGACTATGAAGTTGAAGAAAAAGAAATTCCAATCATGTGTGATAACACAAGTGCAATTGCAATCACTCAAAATCTGTGTTGCACTCAAGAACAAAACATATTGATGTCGAGATATCACTTCATAAGAGATCATGTTGAAAAGAAGGACATTATCTTGGAATATATCTCAACCGATAAACAACTAGCCGACATCTTCACAAAACCATTATGTGAGTCAAGATTTGAAGAACTCAAACATGAGTTGGGGTTAATTGAGGTGCACTCAGATCGAATCAAAGAAGAGAAATGGAACAGAAAGGGGGTGAAAAAGAATCGAAATGTAAATCACCAAGAAATCACCGTGGTCGGAAGAGATAGATTACACCGAGTCACCGATAGTGAGTCGCTAAGAGAATTGTGAGAAGTAGAGTTAAATCGGCTAAGAGATAAGTCAATAACTTATGAGCAAAGTGACAAAAACGCAAATGTTTTGACTAAGCGGGAATGTTTTAAGGAATACGTCAGCATAATGATGATGTGTACAGACAAAAAGCTGCACACCAAGCTTATGATTGGATATAAATGCTGCCGCATTAAATACGAGACATGAAATGCTCAATAGGCGTGCGAAATCCAAGCCGTTGATTTCGATCACGATTCAAAAACCACCCGCACGTCCTTTCATAAACCATATTTAAACCATTGACGTCCATTTCTCTCTCACAATTCTAAAAACTGTTCATCTCTTTCTCTCAAAAGCAAAGGCAAAATACTCTCGAAACCCTATCAACCTTCAAATCAATTTCTGAGTTTTTTCCTTGATATAATCCTAAGAAATGGCACCAACTTATGACTTTACCAAGTTAGGAAAGCAAATCCACACCGGTTCGACGGTGGATTTCGACGAATGGTGAAGCGGGGTCCGACGACACCCTAGTAAAGAAAATCGCCGAGAAGTTGGAAACGCCCCGGACTAAAACCGTTTCTAACGTTAGAATATCCGATGACCTATGTGGAGGAGGTCGCACAATTCTACGTGAATGTTGAGATTCACGATGAAGGAATCAAGTCATCTGTTCACGGAAAGTAGTGACTATCACCGCCAGGATTTGGTGAACATTGCTCACTACCGAGGAAGGAGCATCGAGATTAAAGAAGGCGATGTAAACTTGGGCGACGCATGGAAAGAAATAGCCAAGTCCGACTTGATAAAAATAATATACACAACAAACAAGAGATCTGAAGGAGGATTATCACAAGTTATTGGACATAGTTGCCAAATGTATCGACATCAAATTTGGCGGCTTTGACCAACTCATCAAAGGCAAAGCTGATTGTAATGGCCGCAATCATCGAAGAAAAGAAGATAAACTCGGCCGAGTTTGTCTCGCAGACTCTGCCCGAACGTGGGGAACAAGTCCTTCAAAGAAGATGGTTCATTTGGAGGATCCCTAGGATATGGCCTCGGTGATTGGCGGCTATTGGAGGTGAAAGAGTCCTCTTAGACATGGGAAGGCATTCCATGTTAACAAGAGGATGTTCGAGCTAACCTCTCTCTCGCGCACAAGAGAGCTTACGCCAAAAGAGTCGACACCGGTGAGGGGAATCACCGACCCAAGATACAAATTGTTCCTCTCCACCCGAGAAGAAAGCCGCCTGCAAAAAAAAAAAGATCCCGCTGCGGCAAAAGAAAGAAAACTAAACATGCTCCGCCCCTGCAGCCAGAAAGTCACCGCCCCAAAGGCCGTGTCTCCCCGCCCGCAGCAAGGCGGTCGAGAAGGACTCACAAATACCTTCTCCGATCATCAAGAAGAGAACGAGAAGCCACGACGGCCCGCTCCTCGAGAAAAAAGACACTAAAGACCCCACCGCACAAGAGTCGAAGACAACATCTCTCGAACTAGAAATTCCCCTGTACAAACCAGGAGATGAAGAAGAATCGTCAAGCGAATCCGAGAAACCAGAAACCAGGTGAGTCGATTACTCGGCTAGCACAAATACCTGAGACTACTCTTTGGAGAAGTAGAGTCTCCGGATGTAGTTGATGAAACATCCAAGTCTGTTGAAGGCGTCACAGAGGCAACCCGAAGACACACAGTGTAGCTCACACAAGCTCAAGCATAAGAAGAAGGCGCCAGAGCGAGCATGATGTAATGATCCTATCTCCACCTTACCCGGACATCCAAAATCGTCTGCGTGAATGGAGAAATGGAAGTTGAGTAAGTCGAGGAGGAACAGTTCCAACGGCCTGAGTTCATAGAAGAAGAAGAATGCTAAATTTCCTCGGATTAACTATTGTGCTTCCAAAGACTTGATGAAGACAACCGCTTAGATATCCTGCCCGATTTACAAGGAAAAGGAGAGAAAAAGCAAGCCGGAGGAAGGCGAGGCACGTGAGAAGGCAAGCATCCGCCTATCTCCCACCCTGAGAACACACATATCCTCTCCTTGATGTCTTCTCGGGCGGTGATGAGGATCTAGAGAATCTTTGCGCCGCGAGAAGAGTTGCAAATGCAGGCAAGCATTGCCGAATCAAGAATCCTTCACGAGCAAAGATTAATGGAGGGACCAGGAGAGTCATCCAAAACACACACCGAAATTGATCCAATGGGAGTGGTTGACAAATCGCCAATGTTGTTCTTTGCTACCACTTCCCACTCACTCGGAAGAAGCGATAAGGAACTGGCGATGAACCGGGATAGTGGGGACCCGGTCAAGCCAACCCTGTTGAAGGTGTGTTACCACCGCCCCAACGGCTGAACAATCAATCGAAACAATCGGGAGTTTGGAGACAAGTGACCCCATTACAAGTCACTCACCGGGTGCGTGCGCCCGGTGGGGAAACTCCCTCCACTGCAGCAAGGTTGGAGAATCCGCAGATGACTCCACAACGAATCAAGGAGGTGAAGTAGAGAAAATACAAACACAAGAAGAACAACAGAAGTTGCCATCAACGGCTCGACGATTGAGCCTGTCTCACCGAGGTGCCAACCGCTCACGAAGGCTAATGACGTTCTTGATGCGGTCGAGGCACGAGGAAGGAATGTACCGGGAGTTAACACTGGCGATGAAAATGCAATCCATGGGGTTGAGACTCCAATGGATGCCACCGTAGAAAGACCCTAAGACAAATGACACTTTGTCCGAAAGGGAGGACCAAACCTCGCAGCAAGAGAGACTGGCTGGAGAAAATGAAGGCCCACGGAGGTTGAGACTTCCCGGGGTAAAGAGGGAAGTAGAGAACATCCTCCTGCTATCATTGACCCATCGAGAAGGAGATAAGCGCACTTCATGATTCCCAGGACAACCCCGATGTCACTTTTCTCGGGATCGGAAGGCGAAGAAGAAGCTGAGTCATCCCCATGACACATCCAAAAGACTCAGCTGCAAGGGTGTTCCAAGCACGAGTAAGTCGATCCCAAGACTACTCGTCAAACCTTTAACTTTGATGATGAGCCACCAATGGAAATCTCATCATCGTCCGATGACGCTTCGATAAGATAAGCCGAGGACCAGTCTCGAAATGGAAAAATCATCGGTGAGACCAACGAAGCTGTGAAGACATGAGGCTCAAGGCAAGCCGGTCCACTTCACAACAAGACCAGCTCAACAAGAGACCACTGCGCAGCTCCTCAAGCTGCAGCAGGATCGATTCCCAAAAGAACCGCCCGCGCACCACTCATCATCGAATGTATCCCGATTGGCGGTGATGAATCCTTCGTTGAGTCTTTTCCTTTTTCACTGAAATACCTAAACTCCACGAAGAGTTAGAAAACGAACAAGCACGCTATCACGACATCTCCTGTTTTTCACTCTGGCACCATTGTTCCAGCTGATTTTGATTTTGACGCTTGTATGGCCATCACCGCAATGAAGAATCACCAAGTTCGAGAAGTGTTCAAGGCACTATTTTTCAAGGGTTGAACGGATGGAGAGGCATCGAGCCTCTTTGGACATGCGATCGACAACAGAGATGCCAACCTTACAACCGACTTGAGAGGCATCACAGTCGGGATCGTGGGAATGGTGGCAACAAAGAAAACAATGCATGTGGAAACAAGATACTTCATGACATTGTTCAACAAGTCTTTGGTATGGAGAGTCGAAAATGCCGATGCAAAAACAAAGTCGAGAGAACATATTGAGCATATGCATGAAGCTCATATGAGATAAAGCTACTGCGTGAGCAACATACGAATGATCTACAAATGGTTGGAAGAACACATGACAAGAAAATTCACCTTCTCATGGCCGAAATGAAGCCGATTTCAGCAGAATCCAACGCAACTCGATCCAATTCGTCTTTACAACGCAAACAGACTTGAAGCAAAACTTCGACTATCCGCAGCTCGACTTCATGCTTGCCAAAGATGTTTCTGGGTTCCTCTATCCTTTGATGATGCCAAAAGGGGAAGAGGAATACCTTAAAGAAGCAAAATCTGAAGTGAAAAAGAAAGGAAAGAGAAGGGAAAATCACCGAGGAAATTTTGAAACAAAAGAAAGGAAAATCATTGAGGAAAGGATCAAAAGATGTGACCTTGATGATTGCACAAACCCTTAACAAGGTCCTGTCTGGCAACCGACATTATAAGCGAAAACTCCCGTGACTCGCCACTCCAACACTCTGATCTATGGCCGAGAAGAGAAAAACAATTGAAGCGGGGATGAAGGAAGTGGAAGGAAGAATGGATGCCAGGGTTATGAACATCTTGAAAGAACATGGAGGCATTCCAGTGAGACGAGACACTTATGCCATTTCGGATGTCGGGACAGAGCCACGATCCGTTGACGAATTTAAAACGCTCGAATCAAAGGATACTTTGCAAATATGTCTATGGCTCAAGCTTGGGACTTGTCGGGAAAAAGGGTCTCACGTTATGTGAAGAGGTGACAGACGACAGCGAGACTTCCTAAGATCGCTCTCGGTCACTCCACCGGACACTCACCGAAAGAAGAAGACCCCAAGACAAAGATACGCCCGCAGGTAGAGGAAGAAGCGGTAGTGGAGGAAGAAGCTTGACCTGAGGCCTCCGCCCAAGAATATTGAATACGTAGATCCGGGAAAGAAAGGAGGAATCTCTTCAAGGGCTTGACCAAGTGGCAAATTTGAAAGTGGCTAAAAGTAATGCCGAGTATGCAAAAAGATTAGAAGAAGAAAACAAGAGACAAACTCGATTGTGGGAGGAAAGACAGAAAGATTAAGAAGAGATGAAGCGCGAGAAAGGCATATGAAAAGAAAAAAAGCGGTGACGAGGAGAAAAAGAGAAGAAGAAAAGAAGACATCAACAAGATGAAAGAAGGAGAGACAGAGAAAGGAGATGAAGTGTTGTTGTCCACCCCTTCGTGTATTTTATGATGTAAATACATACAATGTAAGTCTTTTGTAATCTTTACTTCTCTGTGTAGGCAAATATGAACTCTGATACACCTTGTAAACAGTTGTGTAAAAAGTACAAGAATGATATGATCAATAAAAAGATTGATTATGCGCATACATTCTATGTCAATACACTATCTGTATGTATCTTTGTTGTTTGCATTTTTTTAATTGTTTAAGTTTTGGCATCATCAAAAAGGGGGAAATTGTTAGGAATTTTATTGTTTAGATTTTGATGAATGCCATGTAAAACTTAGAATAGAAAGTTGGCACCCCAATTCTTCTTTGAAAATGTATTGTAACAATTAGAGTGGCCAAGCCGAGTTAAGTCGACTACGCCATAACATGCAAGAAGACAAATTGAAGACCGAAGGAAGACCTTCTTTGTGAAAAACAAATTTGAATATGGCAAAGAAGAGTACACGGAACTCTAATCATCAAGAAGCATGAGTGGAGCATCGGTCAAGTCAACTCAAGAAAAGCCAAGTCTCAAGTTGAAGTGACGGAAGAGTCATCCATGATTGGAAGTGACTCTAAGTCACCCGGGGAAAGCAAGGAAATGCGATCAAGTCGAGATAATCAGTAAAAGAACCGTTGCCGAAATCAAGAGATTTACTTAAACAAGTAATATCTCCATACCACCTTTCTTGGAGTGCTCGATCCCGAGCGTGCAAAGGAATGAACCAATGGGAAGCACTACACCGTGTCGAACTCGAAAGGTGAAAAAACAATTCATACGAGGAAACAAAGAATTCCAAGAACTCGCAACAAGACAAGCCAACGACTGCAAATAACTTTCAAAAATTAAGCCTATCTCTTCAACGGGCAAATTTTTGAAAGTTCACTATAAAAGGTTGAGGAGTTTGTTTGAGAAATAAGACATACATGTATGACACACACGTGAGATACACAAGCATATCGTAAAAAATTGAAACATTCTCAATCCTCAAGCTGCATTACGAAGTACATCAATCCAACACTCACCTGTGAAGGAAAGAGAACTTCAATCAGTTGAAGATGAAACTTTTGAAAACAAGGGGTCTACATTCCAGGAAGGATTGTGGAAAGGTTCAAGATTGAACCAAGTCTTAAGCTTTTGGAGGGCTTCGTGATCAAATCCAAGGAGCTTGAGCAAGTGAGTGTAGTAACAAAGCGCAAGCACCCTGTGAAGAAGGCGAGTCGTTTGAAGCCACCGAGTGATCAAGGCGTCTCATCGAGTCCCTAAGGATCAAGTCGGTTGTGATCAAGACTTGTATCCGGGATTGTTACCACTCTGAACCGATCATTACTTAGTGGATTCCTCCAGGAGTTGGAGAAGAGAGGAGTAGAAGAATTACCCCATCTTCGAACCTCTATAAAAACTTCACCGTGTCATTTACATTTCGAAGATTTAAATTCCCGCACTTTTAATCGCTTATATCTGGCGATAAATTTGCTATCCATTTGATAATTTATAAGTACTAAATCAAGCTCTAAAATCTTGCTTAATCAAACTTAAGGGTGTTAAGTCTTCCGATGAACATAAAACCACAAGTTGAGTTTAAATATAGCCAACAAATGAGTTACTCCATCAATGTACTTTCAAATGAGTCATTTGAGAGATTAACTCTCTTGAGTGACTAATTCGATCATCCATCAAGGACACAGCTGTGTAGAATCAACTCTGTAGATTTAAAAGGACTAAATCGAAAATTTAGTAAGGTTTATTCAACCCCACCCCCCTTCTAAACCTTACTCTTACACCCCTTGGGACCTACAAGTTGATTAAATGAATTTAAGGAAATATTATGTACTTTTAGCCATTTTTGCCAAAAAGGGGGAGTAAGTGTAAATGTGTAAGTGTGGAGTATTTCATTGAGGGGGAGCTATATGTTTTTTATTTCATTGAGGGGGAGCTATATGTTCTTGAGGGGGAGGTTATCAATTTTTGAAATGTACTTCTAGGATATGCGATGTTGATATTGAGTATATTTAGTTTTGACAAAAATGCCAAAGGGGGAGAATGTTAAGTCCGAATTTTCGGACTTTATTATGTTGGCATTATTTGTCAAATTAATTGTTGCATTTGATTTTGTTTAAGTAGTTTGTGGTGTGCAGGTTACTTTCTCCTATGACATGGAAGAGTTATTATTCAAGTTGGAAGCTTGGCACAAAAGAAACAAATTGCAAGGATATAGGAAAATTGATATTAATCTTAATAACTAAATATGTCTTCTAGTTTAATTAGGAGTTCTATGTTGAACGTTTTCCTGTGTAATTGGAGTCCTACAAAATAAGTCTTATACTTGGTCTAGGAGAAGGATGTCTGGAGTATGGGTATTTATATGTTAAGAGCCTCAGATTGTTTGGTACGCCTTTGAAGAAGAAAATAGAGGCCAGACATAATTTTGAGTGATTGAGAGAATTGTGCTGCAGTAATAATATTTACGAAAATATTCTCGAGCTTCAGCGTAATTTGTGATCGAGGTACTACATATAGACGCTGAAGAGTTTGGGATTCAACATCGACAGTTTCACATCTTTTCTACGCAATACATTCTTCGGGAGAAGAAGGTGAGTCTTCGGGACGAATACGATCCGCGATTTGGAGGCGTCCAACAGTGAAGGGATTTCATTGAAGCGGATTATCGGAAGAATAATTTCGGCGAAAATAAAGGGAGTTCAAGAACGCGGCGATTCAAAGAGGAGTCTCAGAAATTGTTTAGGTCCAATTATTGTACTCTGTAACCTTTATTATTAGTGGAATTATTTTTTCTCTGGGCGTGGCCTCGTGGAGTAGGATTGGTTAATCCGAACCACATTAATATCGTTGTGTTTTTTATTTTCCGTTGTGCAGAAATATCGGTGTCCAAAACGGTGTTGTAACATCACTTACAACATCAGTTGTTCAGGTTATTGGAATTATTTAATAATTTGGGGCAACAAATTATAAGAGTCATCATTGTTATTATGAAAAGAGTTAACTTACCTTTTTTCTAACCATCCAAACAAATCATAAATTATATCAAAAATGTCATAGCGTCTTAAAGAAAACAGTCATTTTAATAAATAATAATCCGTAAGTGCAGCAATTGGTTCGTAGTCTTTTTACAAGTCAAAAAGAATATAATAACATCTAGAAACTCTAAGATTAGGAATGATAAGTGGTCGATCAAAACATCTTTATCACGAATTTGGGAGATGTATGTTGATTCCTTGGTTTTTGTGTTTTTTCTTTTTTTTTTTTGAACAATGCATGTATGTTGATTCTTAAAAAAAAAAGATGAATTTCATCCCTTGAGGATGTTTTATCAACTAGTCGAGTGTTTTGGTACAGAAAAATCGATCGACCGATCATACCACCACAAAAGAAGTTCTTATCCATCCTGTAAATTGTTACCAGAATGACTCGAACAACCACATTGTGGGTGCCATCAAACAGACATCACGTCACTCAAATCCTTTACCAGTTGAACTATGCCCCGGGGGCTGCATGTATGTTGATTCTTAATTAATCGTAAAGGATACAATTTAATAGACTATTAATTTAATAATTTCTCCACAGATTATTTTGATGGGCTGATGGGAGTATGGGATATATGTTATGCGGTGTGGGCTTGTCTGACTAAGTGGATTTGGATTCATTTCACAAAGTGAATTTGGGAATTTGGGCTGGCCCGATAAATTATTTAGTTCTTTTGCTTGAGTACAAAACCAGGGGTTTATTTTGTAATCACAATGGCCCACTTCCACATTTTTAAAAGAATGATATTTTTCCTATCGATATCCCATCTAATTAATAGTTGTAAATGAAACATTTTTTATCCTATTCTCATATACCATTAACCATAATTCCACAACCCAAACAATTTTTTTCATTCGATTATATTTTCCATGAAAAGCGTAATCCTAGCTAATCCATTCCATTTTAACAATCATGTCAAAAAAAAACTCAAACGAGTCTTGGGTATTATTGACGTTAGAAAAAATGATATTATTCTTGTGATGTCCCACTATGAGACGTGGGTATGATATGATAGACCGCCGGCTTAGCTAGAAATTGAAGATTTCGATGGTCTACTCCTATAGCAATTTGAGTTAAACATTTTACGAGCACAAATGCAAAATAAATGTTAATTAATTAAAGGGATAATTACAAAAACTATCCCTAAGGTTTAGGGTAATTACAAAAAAAAAAAAAAAAAAACTTAAGGTTTAATTCCATCTTAACCTTATTTCCTTCATAAGATTTTTTTTCCGAAAGTCCCCCCTTACATTTATAGAAATAGTACCGTTAACCCCTTAAAATTAAAATATAATCAAACTTCAGGGGGTAGTTTTTGTTATTTTGAAACTTTTCTGAGTTTTTTTTTAATTACCCCAAAACTCATTTCTCAAGTACTACCTCTTCATCAGTCTATAATTCTCTGAACAAATACACGAAAAAAGGAAGAAAAAAAAACTTGTTCTTCAATTCGTGGTGTGCACGTGCACGACCAAAAACATGCCCATGTTCACAATAGAGCTGGCAAAATCGGCATGATGGCCTGGCCCAATCAGCTGCATACTAGGGTGGGTTGAGCTCCATTTTTAGCGGTTGGAAAAGGGTCAATATATACTACTTTGGCGTGGCCCGAGGCTCGATAAGCTCAAATGGCCTGATCAAAGATACATTTGTTGGATTGGACCACAATAAATGTAGTCCGATGAAATTTCAGTTCGGCCCAACTCTCGTTGGGCTAGGGTCGGTCGGGTTCGACACAACTCATAACCAACTCTAGTTTGCAGCCATGATGTATGAGAAATGGAGCGAGCTTCTACATTTTTTTTCCTTTTTTTCTTTACGTTTTTCTTTTTTTATTTATCCAACTTGATTTCAGATTTTTTTAATAAAATGTTTGAATTTTTTAAACTACTTCATAAATAACAAAAAAAAATGTGTAAATATTATATCAATTATAATAATAAATTCAAACATATATTACTAAATATAATTAAGTCAATAATATAAAGATACTTTGAAATATCAAATTAAATTAATTAATTAATTCTAATCTTTTAAACGCATAGTTATTTAACAGTATTGAATAAAATTATAATTGGATTTATTTAAATGAGAAAATATAAATGAAAAAGTTTGAATTGGTAGTGATACCCATGGTGGTTGTGTTAGAAACACAAGTAGTGTTATGGATGTGCGTTTTTAAAGGATGTATATTTTTAATCGTACGATGTGGCAGTTGAGTCCACAAAAAGAGTATTAAAAATCTTGTGCATTGGAGATATCCTAAGGCTTCAGTCACGTGTAAATTGTAATAGTCGGACCAAGGTTCACTTTCGAGGCTAGGCACTGTTAAATCTATTTAAGATAGTGCAGACTCTTTTTTTCAAAAAAAAACAAATTCAATTTTTTTCTCAAATACTACTGATCTCAATATTTATCAAATTCAAATCAAGCGTTTATGACTTAGATGGTGTTTGATTGAGTTTATAAGCTATTGAAAACATCTTATAGGATGGTTGAGAGCTTATAAGCTCTCTAAAAGTGTTAGGCAATTTTTTTTAGTCTTATATTCTCCCGAAATAAGATGTTAGAAGTTTATAAGATATTTTTAAAAAAAAATTGAGGAATCCCACCATATTATTTAACAATCTTCTTGTACTTTGGCCAATTATAAAAATATTTTTACTAACATCTTGTAAGTTTTTTAATCTTATTTTGTCCAAACACAACACACTACAAGAAAACAAGGAAATTATTGCAACGGGAAAAATCTGTTGAAATTTGGCAATTACCGTTGGAATTATCGATTTCAATGGAAATTCCAACAGAAAATGTATTGTTGGTAAAAAGGTCGTTGGAATGGCAAAATCCCAATGGGAATTCCAATGGATAAATATTCCAACAGTACTTTCAACGTATTTATCCATTGGAATATACAACCATTGGAAAAAACTCCAACATTTTTTCCAACACTAATTCCAACAGAGTTATACCATTGGAATGTATAAAATCTTTCGAAAAAACTCCAACGATTACCTTTGAATTTAGTCCAATCGTATATATATGTTGGAATATTCAATAATATTATCTTATTATCTAATATCTTTAACTTCCCAGTAGATTACTCGTCATCAATTTGTCCCAAGTCAAGCATGTTTAACTATGTAGTTCAATATGATTGACTCTAGAAGAGAAGATATATTTTATCGATATGGATAATACTATTAAATCTTCTAACCCCTATTGAAATTTTCCAATGGTATTGGAATTTCCAATGGAATTTTCCAACAACCTGTTATACCATTGGAGTTTAAAAAACTTCAACGGCAATTCCAACGATTAATTCCAATATTTTGTTTACCGTTGGAATTTTTAAAATTCCAATAGTATTTCCAATGGTTTATTCCAATGGTTTATTACTGTTGGAATTTTCCAACGATTTGTTGTGGTGTTGGAATTTTTGTTGAAATTTTAGATTCCAAATGGAATTCCAACAATTTATACAAACGATTTTGTTTATCGCTGGAATTTTCATTGGAATTTTTCAATGGTATAATGTATCATTGGAATTTTCGTTGGAATTTTAAAAATTCCAATAGTTTTCTATTTCATTGGAATTATTTTGTTAAAATTTGGTTGTTTTCTTGTAGTGACAATTACTTATTTTTAAAATAAAATCGAATATCGTATAAGCTCTAAAAGCAAATTATAAGATGTAAAAACTTATAAATCTATTAAATAAGCTTAGCCAAATACCCTTTTAATTTTGAGCTAATCTCCTGTCAGACCGTCTCGGATCTAGATCCGTTAGACGGGTCAACATATCCTACCCATTTTGTTGACCCGGATTCGCGCAAATTTTTTTATGTATAACCCGAACATACCCTCTGCCTCACGCCGCAGCAGGGCCGTGACTCAGAGCTCATCGCCACCCAGTACCGAACCCTCGCTATCCTTCTAAACCCTCAGAAAAACAAATTCCCCTTCGCCGAGCAAGCCTTTCGGCTCGTCGTCGACGCGTGGTCTCTACTCTCCAACCCATCGAGGAAATCACTGTACGATAAAGGAGCTCGCTTTCTATTTACAGCCGCAGCAGCAACAACAACCACAACCCGACCCATTTAGTAACCCTATCCCAGCAATAATCCATGTTTATTTTATTGCAAGTGAATAATAATAAGCATGACCAACAGCAGCAAAATTACTCTAATGTTGGTGATAAAACTACTCATAATGTGAATGTGAGTGAAAATGTAGGAGAGAGGACAGAAAATCAGGTAGATGAGGAGAGAGTTGATGCCCCTGAAAACGATGATGGGTTCAATTTTGGACGGCATGCCCTTATTGCTATTATATGTACGAGTATCAACTAATACTTTTATGGAGAAATACTAATACATTTTATAAGAAAAACTAATACGTTGCAGGAGCACTACTAAAATACTCTATAGGAAATTACTAATACTTTTTCGAGAAACTACTAATACTTTTCCGATGGACAACTAATACATTTCATGAGTATATTCATAAGAAATATTAAAACTCTTCAGGAACTACTAATACATTTCAGAAGACCTACTAATATTTTTTAGAAGGACGACTAATACTTTTCAGGGGGACTCTTAATACATTTCGGGAGAAAAAATTTAATTATATTCAGGAGAACTACTAATACATTTCAGAAGAACTGCTAATACTTTTTAGAAGGACATCTAATACTTTTCAGAAGGACTGTTAATACATTTCGGGAGAAAAATTTATTAATTATATTCCTACTAATACTTTTTCGAGGAACTACTAATATTTTTTTGAGGGACTGCTAATACATTTTGGGAGTATATTCAAGAGAAATACTAAAAAAACTCTTCAGGAAACTACTAATAAATTTCAGAAGAACTGCTAATACTTTTTAGAAGGACGACTAATACATTTCAGAAGGATCATGCTTAATACCTTGGTGTTCGCAAAACTACTACACCACCACTTTGCTAATATTACGGAAATGCCACGGATCCGCGGGTGATCCGTCTAATGCATCGACACTTAGACGGCCTGGGGAGAGTTTTGTGCTTAATTTAATATGCATGCTATATGCAATTGGCATATTTGCATTATATATCAGGCCCTTTCTCATAGAGTATCTTCCTTGAAAACTTAGATTAAATTTAATTAGCGACCAAAATTTATTGGTTACATTGAGTTGAGGTTTGCTTTGCAATAACACAATTAATTGGATTACTTCTCTAGTTCTACTTGTTATGAATGTCAAATATGTGGACTAAGCACAAAGAAATTATAATGGTGTGCTTAGATATAATACCGTGACAGTTTGATGAATGAAACACACAATTCTCTTGTTATTCCATCTTTCTTTCTTTCTGTTTTGCAGATTTTTTGTTGATTTTAGAGCCTAAAAGCACACAATTATTGGTTTCCTATAATCAAAATATCATTTTTTTTCTGTCAACTTTCACAATGCATATAATTCATATGTTTTGTTCGGACCTTTCAAATAACTATTATTGTAGAATTATGTCATTCGGATGCTTCCTTTGTTGGTCAGTGGACTGCAAATCTAATTTCTCATCCGTCTCCTCCTAACTTCAGTCCAGACTTTAGTTAGCCCACTTTAATTATTCAATAGGCTTTGTGACTTGGGCCGTGTATCTTGCTGCCTTTATTCCTCTTAGAGTTTGGCCCATAAATGATTGATAAAGCAGGGGGGTCAAGAGAATAATAACTCGATAAGGTTTTTTTAAAAAAAAAAAATCGATGAAGAATAATAGGCCATATGTGTTTTCAAATGTGGTTTTTCATTTTCTATATATTCCAAAAAATGAGTTTATGTTTGTTAGAAAGTAAATGAAGTAATTTTCCGTTTTTATTTTTTATGAAAAATATTTTTTTGAAAACACAATCAAACAAATTTTTCACCACAATCACGCAAATTTATGTGGTAATACACTATATCATGCAAATTTATGTCAAGAATACATTCAAGAAACTATAACCAAACATATTTTCATTTTCAAACAAAAATTCAGACAACAAATCAAATATATTCTCAATTATCACATTAAAATCAATGAAGTTTAAAAATTCATTTACAATACTAAAATCTGGAAATTAAAGTTAAATTATATCCATACAAGGCATATTGCTTTTTGTCCCACTTAATTTTATCCAAAAATTAAAATGAAAAAAATATTTAAATCATGGTAGAGTTAGAGTGAAATGGTATGCTGTCGGCCACCTCAGGCCCATAAATGGTCTTGAGAGATGCCCGGGATTTGGCGGACCGGATGATCTTATTTTACCATGTTTTTACAGCCATTGATTGTGTTTTATGGGCCCACATGTTTCATTAAGAGGGGTTATTACTAATTAATTCAAATGTTAACCCATCCGCTAATTCATTCTTAGGCATTAAAAGTGTTGGTTAATTAAGGAGCACATCCAATAGCAAAACTCTGACAACCTTTTTCCTGTCTCTGCATTATATATACAGGCATTGGACATGTTCAGAGCTACATGTTTACCTTGTCAACAATAAACATTAAACCCGAGATAATTAATGTCTAATCTTGTTTTCTTTTTTCTAAAAGACTGTTACTTATTAAGCACGACTAACTTGAATCTTGAATGGGTGTAGAAGGGCAGAATTGCCTTTCAGAATCATTTGTATGATTTATTTTTTTAATATGTTTTTTTTTTTAGAAACAATCAATTTTATTCAGTAGAAAAACTTTAAAACTGATAACAAAAATTAAAATTGTAAACCTTACAAAATCACAAACCAATACAGATCACATGCATAGAACATCTAAACATATACATGTCTAATTGATCTAGTACAGTTCGGAAATCGCACAAGCGCTCGACAAATTACCACATGGACAAAAACACTACTTATTAAATAAAAATTATTAAGGGACAAAAGACTACAGTGGAGGAGACTCGAAAACTTCCGACTAGCTAGCTACAAAATTTTGATCTCACGGAAGTATAAAGAAAGATATACAAACAATTAATAGAAAAAACAAGAAAAACAATGTTATTTCCCCGTCTTCATATGGTGGATTGACGAGGAAATAGAAAACAATAAGACAGTTATAATTTGTTTAGAGAGAGTTTGTTGAGTATTCGTTAAAGTATATGGTGGGGATTTTGTTTGGCTCTTGAACGAAAATATATGGTGGGGATTTTGTTTGGCTTTTGAACGAAAGATTAATTCAACATTTTAATAATATTCGTCAAATCCCTAATTTGCATTTTAATATTGTTAACATAAGGTGTAATATATGATAGTAAAATAAAAATAAACACCAGAGAAATTTTGTTGTTCTGTAATAATCTAATAGAGTTATCAAAATTAGTCCGATCTGATCGACCCTATTATAAAGGGTAAATCTCACTTTGCCCCTTTGTACTCTTCTTGATTATCACTTTACCCCTTGTACTCTCAATTGTATCATTTTACCCTCATATATTCTTAATTAGTATCACTTTACCCCCTTATCCTTTTAAAATATTATTTGATGCTCATATACTCAAAAAAATGACCATTTTATCCGTACCTATTAGTTTTATTAAAATAACAATATTACTTTAAAAGTATTTAATATTCATAAACTTGTATTTATTTGCTAAATTAATTTTCACAACTTGATTAATTAACGCTTAATATTAAATCTATTATATTTTATATTTAGTTGCTAATTATTTAACTTTAATATAATCCCTATTAAATTAATATATAATAGACTATTTCTATTAGCCAATACATTTATACTTTTAATTTATTATTCATCATAACCTTAAAATTATATAATATATAATACAAATTTATTAAATGTGTGAAATATTACTAGTAATTTTCAATTTATTGATTCAACAATCATAAATAAAAAATATTTTAAATAGAAAAATAGTCATTTAGTGATTAATTTTTTAAATACAAAATATTAATTTACTACATAATACATAATTTTTAGATTTATTATTAAAAAAATATATGAATATATTAGTTTGCATAAAATAACCTAAAATATAGTTATTTAATAGGAACTATATTAATTTTAATAAATAGCAAATAAGTTTTCCATAATATATGTGTTTGATGCCATTGTTAAATTAAAATAATAGTATGGATAGTTAGGTCATTTAATAAACCAATTGGAGGATTAAATGATATTTTAATTGTATAAGTAGGTAAAGTAATACAAATTGGTAGTACAAAGGGGTAAAGTGATACAATTGAAAATATAAGAGGGTAGAGTGATAATAAATAAACGTATAGGGAGGTAAAGTGAGATTTACCCTATTATAAAGCCAAACTGACTGGGTTACATTTTTTAGGCCGATAGAGACCGGATCTATTTGACCCAAAAAGTCGGACCGAACCAATAGACTCAATCATTTCAAGTTTATTTTCATGGGTTTGGCAGGTTACAACTCATTCTTTTTTTGTGCTTATTGTCATTATTGTATTTTTATTTGTTACTTTCTTGTATTTATTAATTTATTGAATAGTCATATTTGTTTAACGAGATGGTCCAACTAAACATTGAAATCCCTTTAAATAATTCACATTCTTTTTCTGCAAAAATGTTAAATAGTAAGTCGTTTGGCATAATCTTGACTCAAGTGAATCCTATATTTTATAAAAAGTTTTGCCTCCAATCCATTCGATTTATGACCAAATTCATGTTGCAAGCTTCCATATTTTTTTCATCGAATTTATTACATATTGCAAGCTTTTTCATCGAATCTTATACATCTTGCTAATTTTCCATATTTATTCATTTATTATGTTTGACTGTTTTCATCCTTATCAGATTGTCTACAAAATTCTTAATAAAATTTGCACTAATTCATGTTTGACCCTTTAGGTTAGTTCCCATAAGACCACAATCTTCTTTAGTAGTAATTCAAATCCTGCAAGAAACAAACTAAATTAGGCGAATAAGTTATTACCAATTTAAATAGTAGATTTTGTATTTTTCAATATGCAAAGTCCAACAATACTTTGCAAAATTACAACATAACATATATGCACATTGTTTCTTGCTAGTAAATATAATCCAAAATAATTTAAAGAAAATCCAGGAAACAAATTTCATGTACCCATCATAATAATGCTCATTAATTCCATCTATATTAAGAAAATAATAGGGATTTGCATAATGAATGTTGCTGGGCCCGGCCCAAAACCCGTCAAAACTCATTCTAATTTCCATATATAAACGAGACTAGCGGGTCGAAAACTTGCAATAAAACCTATTTGCCTATGATGGGCCAGACAATCGAACCTATCTGAATATCTGATAATGGATTACGTCTTCGTCCCGACAAAATAAAGAGAAATCAGAAAATTCCTGAAAAAGCCCGAAAACTTCGTATGAAATACTCATTTTAATATTCAGACAAAGATAAAGCCATTTGAGCAGAAGAGAGAGAAGAGTGCACAAGAGGCGGAAAAAGAAAGAGAGCGTAAAAAATAAAGGAAAACAAAAAATCTCCATTGCCGCCGATCTTTTTCGAAGAAGAATTTCTCAGGAAGAGAGCTTCGGCGCTTCTCTGTTTCACCCGATCCGATCTGTTTTGCATATATATATATATATACAGTTTATATATGCTGATATGCATGCATTTGCTTGTTGATTTTTTTTTTGGATTTTTTCCCCAGTTTCTCGACTCTTATGAAGCGGAATGGGTGAGATTAATACCTTTATTGTGATTTTCGTCTCACCGACTTTTTCGCTTTACCAAAAAGTGATTTTTGATGGTTGGTGGTAAAAGTTAGGGCTTCTGTGGGTGAATATGTGGGATCATTAGCAAGGGTTAGTGAAGTTATCGGGAGGTTGTTCCGTGTGTATGAAGATTTGGTGTTTTCCTTTTTTATGCTTTGGAGAAAGAGAGGAAGAGAGTGTTACTAGTGGTAATTTATGTTATTTTTACTGTTCTAATAAGGGGAAAGAGCATATAAGAAATGGGGATTTGGGGAATGTAAGCGAGGAAATGGAGAATGATGATTCTAGATTAGGGTTTTGGAGGGCTAATTTTCGCAATGTTGGTCGCGATGGTAACGGGGAGGGGTTAGGACTGCGGGGGAATGGCGAGATACCAAGTCGGGAGGAGATTGATATTGTCAGCGAAATTAATGGGGAAAGTAAGAAACTTTTACAGTGGATAAACGAGGTTAGCTTAAGACGTGCTGGTAATGGTGGTAGTGGAAGTCAGGGGGTGGAAGTGGATGTTGATTTGAATTTTGGATTGGCTGGTGAGCCTTCGTCTTCAACATCGTCAATGGGAAGAGATAATTGTGATTGATACACAGAAGAAACGCCCCAAAGTTCATTCTTTTTCTCTGTGAGCTCTCCGTCCACCCCCTCTCTCTTCGTTTCTGTGTGTGTGCTCGCGCACATGTGTCTGTCCGGGCATAGTTGTGCATATATGTATTGACATGTAGTTTATGATGTGACTGCTATAATTTTTCAATTTGAATCTTTAGTCGCAATTTTCTGATTGATATGCGACTGCCATTGGGATGCTATCATGATCTTTACTTCTAAATCATATTTGGGGTCTCGATAGTGATAGATAAGGATTATTATCTGGAATTTTACCCATAAATTGTATTTTGAGACTCCTTCCTAGTTTATGTAGATGCTACACCGGAGTATATACGCTTGGTGTACATCCATCATACATGTATCCCATTTTCTATAAAACTGGACATTTGTCCTTCATCCATACACTAAGCGTATCATACACCTGGTGTAGCATCGATAATACCCTCCTTCCTATGGTTAAAAAGCACGGAAAGTCCGCTGCTTTTTATTTTGTTTGGTGTCAACCATTCTACACAAGTTTTTCTTGGAAAATGGAAGTTGAGTTTTGAAGATTGACTTTTGACGATTTGTGTAATTGGCTTTGAGAACTGTGACATCTCTGCTTCATCAAGAAAATGACTGTGGGTCTTGTCACTCATTTATTAAACATCACCCTCCTAATATGCTCATGGGTAGTGTTCCGCTTGGAGTGGGTCAAGACGACATCTTTGCACTCTTTTTGATCTGTATCCTTAAATATTTCCTTTTGTGATTTTTCTTCAAATGTTATTCGTCTGATCATGGGCACAAATTCTTTCACAGTATGGTTAATCTTGAACTGTAGCCGTGTAGCTTTTTATGTAATTTTGCAGTGTTTTGGAGATAAAGTGTGGCTCGACCCGGTTTTGGATATCTTGGCTTCTAGATGAGCATTACATATAGAATTATTGAATGAATTTGCTTCTCCACGTGTCAGTAATGTGAATAATTATCTTGTGGAACCTGAGTTTTTGGGAAGTTACTAAAGTCCATGGAAATCCTTACTATAAACTTGTATGGCTAAAAGGTCCATGCAATATATTCACAATCCTGAAAACCCACTCCTCAAACTTTCCATTCCAAAAAACCAGCTGTTAACTTTTGCATGAACATTGTTTAGATCTAATGATTTCTTACTAAATTACCCTTGGCCTTTTTAGTTTAAGACGCTAATGGATAGTTTGTTTCCTTTTTTTTTTAATTTTTTAATTTTTTCTTTAGGTTTTTCGAATTGATAAATTGTATCAATGGGATAACAAATTAATGAGTTAGTTTTTTTCTTCCTTATTTTTTTTCTTTGGTTGAATTATATGAATTCCGGATTAAATTTGTCTACTTTGCACAATAATTACAATTGTGTCTAATGCAGTTTATTTATCAGAGATTCACAAACACTGATGAAAAACCCAAAGAAAATTAAAAACATGAATATCTTAGTGTTAGAAGAGACAAGTAATTTAGTCAAAGAGTCATTAGTATAAACAACATTGGTTGGGTGTCTTACAGTCGTAGTGTCTTAGAGTGTGGCTCTTGTTTTATTACGTGTGGGTTAATATATGTTGGTTCTTATGCATCTGTACCAAAACCATGTCCCTTCTCTTACTCTTCTTTTTTATGCAGGGATTGGGGCACTAATTTTGAAAATGAGATTCATTTCATTGCTCCCCAGCATGAAGTGGTTGATGATGAGGGTTTGCCTGATTCTGGTGTTGCAGGAGAGAATGCTAGAAGTAATGACGATGCTTTGTCTGTGGATGATTCGGAAGTTCGGATGGACCTTACTGATGACTTATTGCATATGGTAGGTATTGTAAATGATCCATATGAAATTGATTTGCTTTTATCTGCTATAGATGATGAAGCTCATTCTTAATATTGTCATCTTCGGTAGGTTTTCACTTTCTTGGGCCACATTGATCTTTGCCGAGCGGCAATGGTTTGCAGGCAGTGGAGAGATGCAAGTTCCCATGAAGATTTCTGGCGGTACTTGAATTTTGAGAATCGATACATATCTGCACAGCAATGTGAGTATAGCATTACTGTGATTCTCTGATGTGTTTAACAGCTTTCTTAATCTAATTATGAGTGCTAGCATTCAATAACATGAAGGTATAGATACTGCCACCTGGCATGCCAGATAAACTTGCACGGGATTTCTTTGAAATAGATGGAATATAAAAGCAGGACTGCCACATTGATCTAGTGTGCACTCATGCTGCACCCTTATTTTTCCAATCATCAATCACATTAATCACAACTTTACCTAAAAAATACATTACATCAACTATCATTGTTAAACATTCATTTCACGTCCAATCACACTAAAAATTTATTCTTCTTTTTTGGAAACAAACTTTCATTTTTTATGACTATTTTCTAGCAAAAAATTCCATAGTGGCCAAACAATGACTAGTCTAACTAACAGCCCTTCTTGTTAGTTGGGTGTCCTGCTTTAATAGGTTTTGCTTGAAGTCAAGTCAAAGTTAGACTGTGTGTGTGACTGGATTATATTTGCTAGGAATTTGATGTTGAAGTTTTATTCGTATTATCAATAAAATTAATGACAACATCATGTGTTATGCCTATATTCTTAAAAATTAACTAGAATATTCAAACTACCTATGTATGCAACCATAATATTGAATCAGTCTGTTGCTAAACAAGTAAACAACTGGCCTTAGTTGGACCAAAGCTGAACCTAGAAGATGACATCCATGCTACCTTTGGGGCATCCATTAAATTCCAAAAGTTGAAACCTGGAGAAGTAACTGGATAATGACCTGTTGGACCATGCCTCATTCCTGCATGTTCAAATGTTTGATTGGCTATAAACCTGCTGTTATGCTTGATGAAGGATCTACATCAAATTACATGATTTGCTAGCTGAAGTTGTGTGTTCCTTCTGTTGGATAACAGCTTAGTCATTCTTACCTATCTTTTGCCTATGAGGAATCTAACTTTGGATAGTTGTTTTGTGCCTTAGTTGAGGATATGTGTCAGCGATATCCAAATGCTACTGCAGTAAATGTTTATGGTACTCCTGCTATACATCCCCTCGCAATGAAAGCAGTCTCTTCATTGAGGTAAATTAGATTTTTATTTTGCTTGATAATTTTTCAACGTGGTAACCTTTAGTTTATCCGCAGAAATCTTGAGGTTTTAACTCTAGGCAAGGGCCAGTTAGGCGAGACTTTTTTCCAAGCCTTAACAGATTGCCACATGTTGAAGAGTTTGACTGTCAATGATGCTACTTTGGGTAACGGCATTCAGGAAGTTCCTATTTATCATGATAGATTGCGTGATCTTCAAATAGTGAAATGTCGCGTGCTCCGCATCTCGATCAGGTGCTAAATCATTTAAGTCGTTGTTTACAAACTTTATTTATTTCAATTTCAATCATATTATGAATCATGGTATTTTTTCAGGTGCCCCCAGCTTGAAATCTTGTCTCTCAAGCGCAGTAGTATGCCTCATGCAGTTCTCAATTGCCCCCTTTTGCATGAGCTTGATATAGCTTCCTGCCACAAGCTTTCAGATGCTGCAATTCGTTCAGCAGCAACATCATGCCCACTCTTGGAATCCTTAGATATGTCGAATTGTTCATGTGTCAGTGATGAGACGTTACGAGAAATAGCTATGGCTTGTGGAAATCTCCATATTCTTGATGCTTCATACTGCCCAAACATCTCTCTTGAAGTAAGATCTCTCTCTTTTTCATTTTTGTTTAATAATTGTATATCTATTTACGTGAGGTACTTATATATGTCTTACCATCTAACATATAATTATCCTTTGAAGGCTGTGAGACTGCCAATGTTGACAGTTCTTAAGCTTCATAGCTGTGAGGGTATAACGTCAGCTTCAATGGTTGCCATAGCTTTTAGTGATATGCTTGAGGTTTGAAAAATCTCTCCTTGAATATACCCTCGTTTCATAATTGTCATTATTTTATGATTTTATTAATTGGTGTTTATCATAGGTTTTGCTGATATTGCCTATGCATTATTGTAGGTTCTTGAGCTTGATAATTGCAGTTTATTAACATCAGTGTCTTTGGATCTGCCACGCCTGAAGAACATAAGGCTTGTACACTGTCGGAAGTATGTCCTGTTCTTGCACTATGAGTCTTAACATCTGGTCTTTTTGCTGAGCCCATTTACTTGCATTCTCGCAGATTTGTTGATTTAAATTTAAGAAGCAGTGTGCTGTCCTCAATTACAGTTTCCAATTGCCCATCCCTTCAGAGAATCAGTATAACATCAAATGCACTTAAAGTATGTTTTTTATTCATGAATAGTTTGTTCCATATCAAGTTGTTCAGTACTTCATTGAATAGAGTTCTGTCATCCCGTAATCTTATATTTACACTTGAATTTACTTGCAGAAATTAGTTTTGCAAAAGCAAGAAAGCTTGACTGCCTTGGCACTGCAATGCCATTGTTTGCAAGAAGTCGATCTTACTGAATGCGAATCTTTGACGAATTCCATTTGCGAAGTTTTCAGTAACGGAGGAGGCTGTCGGTGTTGAGATCATTAGTTCTTGATAACTGTGAGGTTTGTCATTGTTATTTTTCCTTTTATATGTCTCGAATATCCTTTTTGTTGTTTTTTCTATTAGTGACATAGATTTTATCTTACGTGTTAATTTGTGAAACTTGGTTATGATCAACAATAATCATTATATACTAATGAATTACAGTGCATGTCTAGTATCTTCCAGGGAGGATTTGGGTTACTTTTGATAAATTCCGTGGTACTTAAATAATCACGGGATCAAGTTTTTTTTATCCACATGGGCACAATATATGTACGGTCATTTAATGTGTTTTTGTTCACACAAGAAAGAAAAAGGTTTTTCAGTTTGATCAGAATTCAGAAAAAGTGTGACATGTCAAGTTTTACACCAATGCTCTTGGAAATTTAAATTTCAGATGTAGCTGGAGATCTTAAAAGAATACTGAAACACCGACAGCTTTCGGAAAATTGTTACTTCACTTTATGTGATTTTGGATCTAACCCTATCTCTTATTATTATCTCTGAATCTAGCGTACATTATGATTTTGTTTAAACATTGTTCTTATATCTAATTGTGGCTTTTACTTTTTCTCAGAGTTTGACGACAGTGAGTTTCAGCAGCACCTCTTTAGTTAGTCTTTCACTTGGAGGTTGCCGTGCAATAACTTCTCTAGAACTCAATTGCCCTTACCTTGAGCATGTCTCATTAGATGGTTGCGACCATCTTGAGAGAGCATCATTTTCACCTGTAAGTCATCATCTTATTGATTCCTCGTTTAACCCTCCACATTGGGGTTGAAGTCTTTTATATTTGATGGCTACCTTATAGCCTTCAATCTGAGTTTTTCTTGAGAACCTATGGTGTAATAGTTCTCATTCTCTGAAAGTGCAAGGGCTGCATTGTCTGAACCAGAGTTTTTTAAAATATTGGAGATTTACTTTGCTCACTTGATTTGGCTTTTACTTATCATAATTTGAAACTGTTGCAGGTTGGCCTTAGGTCCTTGAATATGGGCATATGTCCCAAATTGAATGTACTCCATGTTGACGCACCACTGATGGTTTCACTTGAATTGAAGGGGTGTGGTGTATTGTCGGAAGCATTCATTTATTGCCCACTTCTGACATCTTTGGATGCATCTTTTTGCAGGTGACTTAATAAGTATCATCAACCAATCGTGCCAGATTTAAATTTATTACCTTATTGTTAATTCTTTACTGTGTCGAGTTATAATTTTTCTATGATTGATGTATGCAGCCAACTGAAGGATGACTGCTTATCTGCTACAACAGCTTCGTGTCCGCTTATTGAATCATTGGTGTTAATGTCATGCCCCTCAGTTGGGCCTGATGGACTGTCGTCTTTGCACTGCCTTCCCAACTTGACCTACCTCGATCTATCCTACACATTTTTGGTTAATTTGCAGCCTGTTTTTGACTCCTGTTTGTATTTAAAGGTACCTCGTTTCATCTGTTACCTGCACCCTTCTTTTTCATCATTATGCTGCTTCTTCTGTCACTTTGATCATGTTAGTGATACAGGGTGGTGAGGTCTTTCTGGAAATTAATCAAATAGCTCAGTTATATTGATTTGTGCTTTCTTTATAGGTTCTAAAATTGCAAGCATGCAAGTATCTTAGTGACACATCATTGGAGCCACTCTACAAAGGCGGTGCTCTCCCGGCTCTCTGTGAACTGGATTTGTCCTATGGGACACTCTGCCAATCGGCAATAGAGGAGTTGTTGGCTGGCTGTATGCATTTAACTCATGTCAGCTTGAATGGTTGTGTCAATATGCATGACTTGGACTGGGGATTTCGCCGTGATAGATTGACTGAAATCAGTTCTCCTGACGATCTCCTGCCTATGGACCAACGTGACCGCCTCTTGCAGAACCTCAACTGTGTTGGTTGTCCAAATATTAAGAAGGTGGTTATTCCTCCTACGGCAAGATGTGTCCATTTATCATCATTAAACCTTTCATTGTCTTCGAATCTGAAGGAAGTTGATATATCTTGTTGCAATTTGATATTTCTTAACTTGAGGTATGTGTTTATCCAATTTTATATAATTTTGTTACTTCTGTTCCTGAGACGTTAAAATTTCCTGGTCCTGATCATGGTTTGTATTATTTGTTCAGCAATTGTAACTCACTGGAAATTCTGAAGCTTGACTGCCCAAGATTAACCAGTCTTTTTCTTCAGGTATATTTTTATTGGAGACCCATACTGTTAGTAGTTGTGAATTGTGATGATAAATGTTTATGGTATCTTTTACATTTTTAATCTGCTTAATCTGAAAGGCAGTGGTTGAGAGTTGGGAGTGTCGGAATGTGAGAGTAAGTTTGGAAAGTAAAATGCAATTTTAGACAATGAGATATTAGTTCTGGAAGCACCAGAAAGAAAATAGGAGCATTCAGTTGTGGATAGAAAAAGTATAGTTTTAACTTCTTGACTTCTATGATGATGTTTCCTAACCCATTTTCAATGGTTTTTTTTTCTATGCAGTCTTGTAATATTGATGAGGAAGTTGTTGGAACTGCAATAATGCATTGTAACATGCTGGAGACACTTGACGTTCGCTTTTGCCCAAAGGTGATAGATCATGTTTTTATCCACTGGACACTCAAATATATATATATATATATATATATATATATACGCACACACACACCTTCTGTTTCACTATGATAGGCCTAGAGAATATTTCACACAGATTAGTAAATATAATTGAGATTATAATCGTTTTTCCATATTCTACCTACTTTACCTTTGCGTTAAATGGGGACAAGATGAGATTTGTTAAAAACAAAGTGAATGAAATCGGGTTATTTAAGTCTATTTTTGTGTAATTAAATACTCAATAAGGTAACAAGTCTATAATTAGGGACGGACGAAAAAGGAAAACAAGCCTACCTTAGAGGATAGAAGGGAGTATATATGTGTTTATATGGAAATTTCGTTTACATTTATAGGTAACCCTGTGAATATAATGAATGTGATAATCTTTTGTTTCCCCATTTTTTGACAGATACCTCCGTTGAGCATGGGCACATTACGCGCTGCATGCCCGAATTTGAAACGTATCTTCAGCAGTCTTGTATCGGCATGATAGAAACAAAAAACTTTAAAAAAAAAGTCAACTGAGCTTGGTTTGTATTTACAGTCAAGCAGCACGGCAATAATTTCTGCTGCACTAATGTATATAGGAGAATTTATGTGCTTGTTTATTACGTTGCGTGATAAAAGAGATCATTTATTGTTTTCTTAGTATATACTGTGTGATTATTACATGGATAGTTTATGAGCCTTAACCAAGCTTTTTCCATATTGTGCCAAAGCAGATTTTGGTTGAATATGTATGAATTTCATTACATGGTTAGTTTTATGAGCCCTTGCCAAAGAATTTGGTTGAGTTATGTATCTTTTTTGAACATATCCTTTGTGGTGGGCATATATTTAGTCTTTAGTTATACAGTGCTGAGTTATCTGTTGATTATGCTCAAATGTTCTGCAGTGCATTATTATATGGGTTAATTGCACTTTGCCGTCCAAACTATAGCATTTTTTGCACTTTGCCCAATGAACTTTGAAAATATATTTTTTATCCTCTGAACTATATGATTTGTTGCACTTTACCTCCAGATTGAACCAATCAAAAGTTGACATGTGTCAACTCATGATAGGTCGAGAGTTAAGTGCAACAATGTTCAAAGTTAAGTCATGGGGGAGAGAATTTTCCAAAGTCTAGTAGACACTGTAAAACTCATGATAGTTTCGTGGCAAAATACAATTATCCCTATTATATTATCTTCGTCGTGCTAAGTTGTATCCAATGATGAAGTAATTCAGGAGGATTGGATCATGATTTGTACTGAGCCATGTTGGATGGCACAGCTATTTAGTTTGGAAGCATCGAACGTTTGAGATAATCTGAAGTTTAGTTTAATTAAAAAAAAAAATCAACTATTTTAACTACAAATACCCTCTTAAGTCTTAAGGTAAGGAAACTCTTTTGAGGTTTTTATTTATCTAACACACACCCTTCCTACGCCCTCTTGAGCATGCAATTTGTGAAATAGAAACAAATATCAAGGCGTATTTGTAATTTTGGAATATATATTTCTGTAATTAGATTAAATCTCAGAGATATTTATTGCCCTACTATGAAATATTGCTGAAGAGAAACAAAGAAACAAGCACTAGAACAGCTGCATACGTACTTCTCGCTTCAACAATTTCTATAGGCAATATTCGACTCAGATGACCAATAAATGGTAAAAAAAGGTCGGAAATATTGTCCAATTTACAAAAAAGTCATGCGTAGCCAACTAATTAGTATTGTGCAAGTATTTTTTTTTAGAGCAGTATTATGTAAGTATGTTTGGACCTGAAGGAATACTTTTATGGCTGTAGCTGTAATTCACAGTATTGATTCCAATTGCTTCAACTGAGGGTCTATGTTTTCAGGAGCTAAATCTTCTCCAGGAGTCATGTATGCATCAGCCATAGCCTTCCCCTTGTCCAGCACCTCAGCAGGGACAGTTTTGAGAAGGCTGTACATGACAAAAGTATTATCACACCCACAGCAACAATGTTACTGTTTTATTCACATTCTGACTTTTTATTCTTTCCTAAGACAAGAAACTAGGAATATCTAAAAATATCCATTACCTGTTTAGTGCATTGAGTGCGGTCACAACTTTCACTTTCATTGATTCAATGGAGGTCCCAGAATCATTTCGTGATGCCCGCAAAAGCAGAGAATCAAGTTCTTCCAAGGCCCTACAAATTATTAAAGGGATAATTACGAAAACCACCTGAGGTTCGGGCTAGTTACCAAAAAATACAGAGGTTTTTGAAAATTGCAAAATTCCCTTGAGGTTTGATTTCATTTTACACTTCTCCAAAAAAACCATTTCAAAAACCCTCCTGATATTTATAAAATATTTCAGTTACCCCCTTAAATTTAAGGGGGAATCAAACCAGAGGGGCTTTTTCATAATTTTGAAACATCTTTAGTTTTCTTTTTGTAATTAGCCCAAACATCATGGGTGTTTTTGTAACTATCCCTTATTAAAATAACTAAATGAAAGCCATCTAAATCTCCCTTGTAGGCCCTCTAGATTAATTTTGTTATTTCAAGACAGAGGAATCCCAGCATATAATCTTGTTTTGAATCAAAGTAGAACACTTTACAAGCTAATAGAAATGATACCTTAAACATTGATCAACCTCGTTAAAAGCAGATTTGCCATTCCCAGCATCAGAGGCATATTGTGCTACCTGCACAATGACGATCAAGAGAGTTGTTACATATGAAAGCTTCATGAAGCAACCCTTTTTAGCATAAGTCAACTAGTCTATTACTCCTACTTATTCTCCAAGAATTACAAAAATAAGTTGTTAAACACCGAAATTATAAAAGTAGGCTAAATCACTTACAAGGTCAATGCCAACAGTTTTACCGTTTTTACAATATTCTTCCTCCTATCAGCTATGTTGGGAACACCGATTCGTAAATCTAAACAAGCTTATATTTTTAATCATTTTAATATGAAGAACAAGCAATATACAGCCAGAACAAGCAAATAATGATTTTATTCTACTCCTCAACCTATTTAGAAAACTCTCCACCAGAAGTATGGATCAAATGTACTAAAGGTGAAAAGGAAGAAAGGTTGTTAAAAAATCATAGACTTACTGCTCGAATATTAATGCGCAAAGATGATGCAGGACCAGATCTTAAAAGATTCCGGCAATCAGCAAATTTTGGTTGATCAACTTCGAGATATTGCCCTACAGTAGAAGTACTAATTCATGAAGACAGATCCTAAGATATTTCTCATTCTCTTAAAAAGTAAGAGGCCATTTTACATATATTGCCTTATATTACAAAATAAGCAAATCAAAGAAGCATATTACAGGCCTCTAACTTGTATTACAAAGTTAAGATAGTACGAAAAACATATGAAAAGGTTTAAAAAGTCACAGTTCTTTGCTAATCTATCACAATATACAGAAAAGGACCTTTACAATATTTATACAGATAAAATAATATCAATTTTAACTTGCAATCCATCATATGCTGGAGCATAAACAGATGTTGGGTGACGTAATACATGTTTGATAATCACTGAATAACGGTGCTTCCTACACGAAGCATTCCATACAGCCATAATATGGGCAGTACGTATATATATAATCACCATGTAGCTAGCACCTCAGTTGCATATCCAGTGAGAAATAAAAAGGAGGTGCTAAGAGACCCTCACTCACCCTCCTGACCAAATTCAGTTTTCACCTTTTGGATAAGTACTAATAAATTAATGTGGAGCATTACCTAATTCCTTAATCTGCAACTCAGTCAATATGACAGCTGGTATATAAGCCTCTAGTGGATCAAGCTTTTTCCTGAAAAAAAGTTTGTAAAAAATCAATCCATTAAACAGTGGCCAAGAGTCAAATGCAATTTCCAGCTAAATTAAGAACTGAGAATTCTATAAATTAATGAAAAAAGGTTCCAGATCAAATTCACAAAATGGAGCAGCGTTAAAAAAGATGAAGTCATGAAATGACCATTGTTCTTCTTCAGACTGTAAATCCAGTCTCTTTATCAATCACCAGAAATCATACCGTATGCTCCATTTCACTAAATTGATTTGGAACTTCTTGAACAGAATGTCAAAGAACAAGCAGCAAACCAATCTTTCAGATTAAAGATGAAACAGGTGTAGAAGTTGATGGTAGGAATACGGCCATCATACTTGAACCAAAATCACAAAACAACGCCAATCTATAAGTATCCAGCCAAAGCCTTAAGGCTACATTTGGATTGACGGATTTGGAGCCATGGATTTCAAATCCATAATAACAAATCCATTGAGGTAGATGATATCATTTTCCTATAGATCTCAAATCCTTAATTCCTATTTTGAGTTATTTTTTGAGTCATTCTAGTGAGCTCAAATCCATCTCATTTGGAGTCATTTGAAATCTTTCCCACAAATCCTCACCTCAAATCCAAATCCATCAATCTAAATGGAATGTAAAGGAATTTAAATTTCAGAGAGGATCAGTTCTATCAAACTCAGTCTCCATTTTTTCCCCCTTTCTTTAGTAAATCCCATGCATGTTGACAATTATTATTGAATCTAAATTTCTGGCGAATACTAGCATGTCATAATGAATGAAAGTAGCTACCTGCACTGCTGCATCTACCACAATGTCCAGCACCAAAAAGCAAATATCATAATATTTGGACATTAAATATACACACAGATATCGAGAAAGATTCTATCTTACTTCTTGACATATTTGTCCAAAATGCTGACGCCCATTGCATCTGCAACTACCCAAAAAAAGCTGGTCAGAACATGGAAAAATTACAAAAAAAGGGGACCTACAGTTGCTCCCACCAACAGAACAAAAATAAAATAAGTAAAATCAAGGCAGGTAAACGAATCGAAATTGTAAAAGTGAGCAAAACTGGATTTTAGCCGTGATCGAAAACTTGTATCTGATTAATTAGCAAGTAATCAAATCAAGGTAAAACTTGATTTTTCGGATCAACTCAATATGTTCATATTCACTATACAAATATGCATACACAGCCCCTGCCACTCTCATCAAGGACTTTTTGATCAATACATAAGTACATAACGTACATCTTCGTATGGCGTATCACATATTCATATGCGAGATTTTACACCATTATAGCAGCAGAAAACAACTTCTCGTGAACAATGTTCAGTAAATTAAAAAAAGGGAGGGCAATTTCTGGAGGCGCGCATTGCACTACGCGAGCTTATTAGAGGCGCACCTTTGGACAGAGTAACGAACTGGAGAAAAACAAGCGACAAGGACACCAATCGTCTGCTCTTCCGCCTCGTCTGTTGGAGCAATGCGCACCTCACTCTAGAGCTAAAAGTGCCTCGTATTGGCCTTACGGTCAAGCCTGAAGCACGCGAATAAGGGAGAACTGAAGCGAAGTGGCAGGTGCTAACATGCGCCGCGGCGGTGATGGTGGCGGTGGTGGTGGTCATTTCGCGGGACGACAGTATTAGGGGCGAGACGGTTGAGCCTCTTTCTTATCCAGTTTTTCCTTGTGATATGGCAATTTTGTTATTAGACTTATTACTATTTACTACTGTACTAGCTCGAGTATTCCCTTTTGCCTGCCCTTTACTTTTGATATTTATTTATGGATTTATTTAAAGAAAAGTTAATAGATTTTATCTAGCCCCCATGAGATTTTTTTTTTCCCAACCATGTATTTTATTAGAACAACTCAAAAAACTGGAATTACAACTACAAACGTAGCCAACTGGCTATGAGCCAACTTGGCTAAATAAAAGTCAAGCGGGGAATTGACAAGACCAATTCATATCCACTTCACAAACTAAAACCTTCACACCCAAAACTAGACTACTCCCACGCTGGGAGACTTCAGCACTCCTTAATGGATACTGTAAAAAACTAAAAAACCGCAACACTACAACAAAAACTGGGCACGAGCAACCACCCAATATTGGGGGACAGAAAAAACTGACCCACCTACGGATTTCACCCTTCAACCGGTGAAAACAAAAAAAAAACAAGAAAAATACAACAACATATAACTAAAAAATGAGAAAAAACAAAAAATAAAGGAGAAAAATGTCTCTCCCTCTCCCAAATCTACTGCCGCGGCCCATCGTCTACTCAGCTCCGAGACACCTTCGTGAAGCTCCGACCCGCTTTCACCTTGGACCAAAAATTTCGGCCACCTTCGGACTCTCAAGGGACCGCCATTGTTGGCCCTCCAATAGGAAACATGGAGGGGGAGGGGGAGAGAGGGGTGCAGCTGCTGAGATGGGGGAGGGAGGGGAAGAGAAATTAGGGTTATGGTTTTTTTTTGGTAGAGAGAAGGGAGAAAAATTATAGAGAGATGATTGTGGCTGTTGAAGGTTAATCTAAAATTCCCCCATGAGTTTTATATACTAGTCTAATAAGCATCTATATGTTGTGAATAATCTCTATTTATTTAATAAGATAGCTAGATTAATATGTATTTTGCGAAGGATGAAGATAAACGGCAAAGTTTGGTAAGCTGATGATTATGAAAAAGTTGTGTATAATCATTTAATTGCACCACACATAGATCGAATATTATGTGCAATTAAGAACCACAAGAGTTATTATTATTCAACTTGTGAGTGCTAAAGTCCATATAAAGATAAGTTTGTCATAACACTATAAGCAAATATTGGGAAATATTATGACCAAAAAATCATAATAAACAATATTTAACATGATTAATATATGTTAAGTGTTTCATCAACCTATATTTTTGCCAGATGTTAAAGGGCGTTTTGGTCAACAAGCCAAATATATGAGAAATTTAACACGTGGAAAAATAAATGCGCGTAATGTGTGTTTATTTATGACTAATTCTACTTTTTTTATATATTGTCAAGCCAGAATTCTCTGGTCGGTTTTCTTACAATAACACGTTTTTTCCCCTTTTTTCTTCCTTCTTTTTTGAGGCTTTTTATACCTATCTAGTCAGTGGGTGTTTTACAGTCATCTTTGCACTAATTAGTAAATTAATTTGAAAAGAACACATGTCTCCTCCTAAGTGTGCATGTCAGCCAAGTTTTTGCCACTTGGTGACTCATCTTGATCACATTCTGACACGTGGCGGCTTCTGGTGCTAATGGAGCACTAAGTATGGGCAAATGGTTATTCTTCTGAATCTCCTGCGCATGCGTTTCCCGCCAAGATTTGGACTCGGGGGTCGGGCTCGGTAGCCGTGCTGTGATTGGGCTCGGTAGTTGGCGAGCCTAACAAATGACGTCACCAGGTACTCCAGCTAACATCACCGGCTTGGTTCGCGCCGTCTGGTGGGCCCCTCATAGGCGCTTACTGGATGGCCACGTGGGACAATTCTTCCAGCTCGGCTCGGGCGTCATCAATTGCCCCCAAGTTTAATTCCGAAAGAAGAACATTTGAAGTCGGAATTAAACTTTAATGCTAATGATGAACATTTAATGGGGAAGAGGAATCCTCAAAGGTCATTTCATTCCTGACATTTGTCGTGTAGCGGTTAATGCCTGTAGCGGCGCATTAATTGTGGTGCCATAATGACGGACACGTGGCCTCTTCTGGTCGAATCAATTCCTGCACAGAACCAAGAGGAAGTGCGTCGATTCACAATCGCAGGCGTGGGGACGCGACGTTTCTGACATTTTTGACGGCTTTTGAGGCTGGAAAAGCGCGTCTTTTCGAGTTGGCGTTTTATTTTTCGAGGAAATTTCACCTATAAATACCTCATTTCTTCTTCGTTATCCACTTTCGCATCCATTACTCTTCGAGCTAAATTGATTGAGACCAAGCAGAAATTTCAGGTCGGCTTTCAAAGTTCAGAGACTTCAAAATTAGGTATTTTCTCGAAAAATCCTTCATTTTCGAATAAAATGTCTTCCTTCGAGGATAGCCGAAGCCGTAGCTATAGTGTAGAGGTTGAAATTGAGGACCCCCCCTCTGAACCTTCTGTTTCTTTTTCCCCAGCACGACAAACTCTGCCTCACAGCCCAAGTGTTGTTCAGATTTCTTCTTCAAATCATACTTCTCCAGTCAGAACACCATTGGAGCAGACACACACCATATTTAATCCGGTGCCAGTGACCGTTTTTCGAGAAGGTGTGGTATATCAGCCTGGGTTGGCGCAAAAAGACCCCAACGAGGGATCCCTGAGTACTGGTCCCCAACACCGTCAGCCGGAGGAAGAGGAAGACATGAACCCATCGGAGCCTGAACGTGATAATGCGGAGCGGGTGAATGAACCCTCCGGAGACTCGAGGCCCGAGAGGCTATGGGCCAGAGGGCCATCGTGATGGTGACGACAGGCGGGGAGGAGGCCCTCGTCTTAGTGTAGAACTTGGGTGGACGCCATGCGATTTAAACAACGTTCCCAGCATGTTAATGGTCACAGAGATGAGAGAGCTTCAACGGAAGTATCATATTCCAGACGGCCGCCAGAGGGGTGTGTGGAGATTCATGTGGCCGCGATCTTTTATGTACGGATTACAGCTTTTATTTGCTAGTTTTCCTCACGCAGGTGGTTGTGTAAGTGGGACTGTTAGTCAAGTTGCTTACATTAATTAGGAGGGGTGAATATATATTATGCATTTTTCGCAAATCACCCTCTTTTTTTCGAATCAACAAGTAAATGACAAGAATGTAAATGCGAAAATTAAACAACACTCGTTGATTTAAAGAGGTTCAACCCACTAGGGCCTAATCCTCTACCACCCCAAAGTATCTCCTGGATGGATTTCAAAAAGAAAAAGATTTTATTAATTACCACAATTAATACAACACCTTGAGGATCACCACAATCCTCTTACAACACCTTCAAGGAGATTACCACAATCTTCCTTCACCACCTTTGAAGAGTACCACTGTTAGGAATTTTATTGTTTAGATTTTGATGAGTGCCATGTAAAACTTAGAATAGAAAGTTAGCTCCCCAATTCTTGCTTTGAAATGTATTGTAACAATTAGAGCTGGCCAAGCCGAGTTAAGTCACTACGCTCCAACTTGCAAGAAGACAACCCAAGGCTTGAAGGAAAACTCACTGCTGTAAGACAATGAGTACAACAAAGAAGAGCAGACAGAACTCGATCAAGAAGCGGTGAGATGCAGTGAGTGGAACATCAGTCAAGTCAACTCAAGAGAAGACAAGTCTCAAGTCAAGTGACGAAGAGTCATCCATGATTGGAAGCGACTCTAAGTCACCTGGGGAAAGCGAGGAAATGCGGTCAGTCGAGATAATCGAAAAAGAACCGTTGCGTAAATCAAGAGATTTACTTAAACAAGTAATATCCTCATACTACCTTTCTTGGAGTGATCACCCCGTAAGCGTGCAAAGAAATGAACCAATGGGAAGCACTACACCGTGTCGAACTCGAAAAGGTGATAAAACATTTCATACGAGGAAATGGCAATTCCAAGAAGTGCAAACCAACGATGCAAAGTGATTTTCAAAAATGAGCCTATCTCTTCAACGGGCAAATTTTTGAAAGTTCACTATAAAAGGCCGAGGAGTTTGATTGAGAAATATGATGCGTGGATGACACACACGTGAGATTTACAAGCTTATCAAAATTGAAATATTCTCAATCCTCAAGCTACATCTCAAGAACATCAATCCAACACTTACCTGTGAAGGAAAGAGAACTTCAATCGCCTGTTGAAGAGGAAACTAAAAACAAGGGGTCTACACTCCAAGAAGGATTGTAGAAAGGTTCAAGGAACCAAGTCTTAAGCGTTTGGAGGGCTTCGTGATCAAATCCAAAGTGCTTGAGCAAGTGAGTCATGTAGTAGCAAGGCAAATGCCTGTGAAGAAGAAGCCGAGTCGTCGAGAAGCCACCGAGTGATCAAGGCGTCTCCAGATCGAGTCCCAAAGGATCAAGTCGGCCAGTGATCAAGACTTGTATCTGGGACTGTTACCACTTTGTAAACCGATCATTACTTAGTGGATTCCTCCGGGAGTTGGAGAAGAGAGGAGTAGAAGAATTACCCCATCTTCGAACCTCTATAAAAACTATCTTTGTGTCATTTACTTTACTGACATTTAAATATCTGCACTTTTAATTGCTTATATCTGCTGATAAATTTGCTATCCATCCGATAATCTATAAGTCTAAATCAAGTCTGTAAAAACTTGCTTAAACAAACTTAAGGGTGTTAAGTCTTCCAAATGAAAACAAAACCACAACTAAGTCAAATTATAGCCAACAAAGAGTTACTCTACTAATGTACTCAATTTGAGTCTGTTGAGAGATTAACTCTCTTGAGTGACTAATTCGACTGTCTATCAAGGACACAAAATGTGTAGAACTCAGAGATTTAAAAGGCCTAAATCGAAAATTTGGTAAGGTTTATTCAACCCCCTTCTAAACCTTACACTTACACCCCTTGGGACCTACAAGTGGTATCGGAGCGGTTGGTTCATTGAACCCTCCGCACCGGTTCTTGAACTAGATCTCCAAACTTTTCAAAAGTCTGCTTTAGTACTTAATCTTTCAAAACTCTTTTCTATCATTAAAAGTTATCATCATGGAAGCAAATCTAACACGCATTCCTATGTTCACCATTGAAGAATTTGATGATTGGAAAATTCGTATGCGTGCTCATCTATCAAAGATTACATGATGAGATGTGGATAGTGATAGAAGATGGGCCTCTGCAAATATTAAAGGTGAACACAAATTGTCGAAGAGTTGCGGTGAAGGGGAAGAAGATGCAAAGATCTGGACACCGTATGGTTGAAAACCAAGAACCGAGTGGACAAATGATGACAGAAAAAGATACAACCTGGACAATGTAGCCAAGGATATTCTCTACAAAACCTTGGACAAAGCCATGTTCAATAAAGTGAAATCTTGCAAAACAAATGCGAAAGGAAATGGGACAAACCGACATTGATTTGTGAAGGCTCGTGAGCAAATCAAAGAAAACAAACTTTCAGCCGGGTCAGACAAAAATTTGAGAACTTTAAAATGATCTCGGAGAAAACCTGGATCAACTAGATGCTCGATTTACTGTAAAATCACAAATGAGTCAGTCTACACTTGGAAAGGAATATACATGAAGAAATGTGTATGAAGATCCTGAAAAGTCTTCCAAATGAATGGGAGATGAAGGTCATGGCACTCGAGACATTCCATGGACCTATCAAAGACATCCAACCATGAGTTATTCTCGGACCTCAAAGCCTATGAGTTTGAGCCGAGAAGGAAAGACCAGGAAGAGACAATTTGTACCCAAAACAAATTTGCTCTAGTTGTCAAAGATGGAAGGAGAGTCAAGTCAAAGAGGCAATTGACCCGTAAAGAAATAGCCCTAATGGTTAAAAGATTTAACAAGTTCTTTAACAAGAACTACAAGAGAGGAAAGGGTGAATCCTCCAGAAGACACTCACCTCCCTCCAAATCAAGGGATGATAGGCCAACCAAGAGAATGGATCATCAACAAGTTGAGTATCAAAGGGCCGACAACTCAAGAATAGAAAGAGTTGAGCAAAAGGTCAATATCTATGTTGGAATTGTAGACAACCAGGTCACTATGCCATTGATCGCTCATATCCTCGTAGTCAACAAGTACAGAAACGAAGAAGAAAGAAAAGTCTTCGAGAAAGAAGACAAGAAAAGAAAAAGGCAATGATGGTCGCAGAGATCACGAGACAAAGCCAAGTCAAGAGAGACAAATTGACTCGGAGAGAACAAAGTGAAGACTACTCAAGTGACTACGAAGAAGAAGCCTTGATCCGCTTAATGGCCAAAGAACAAGATCAAGAAGATGAGGTACAATCTAACTCAACAAGCTCGGACACTAGTGATAGTGATGACACACACACTTCATCACCCACTCGATCTTTATGATTCATTAGGCAAAATGATGAAAGATTTTGAGCACATTAAAACCTCACACACACTATTGAATGAGGAAAACAAATACTCAAAAGTCAAAACTCAAAGCCGACTAAGAGCCGAGTACTCTAAGTCAAATAGCCGATGAGAATAAGAGTTTAAAGGCCGAAAATGCTAAATTAATAGCGAAATTGTTGCTATAGAAAAGAGGGAGAATGACCTCAAAAATGTTATTGCCTCATTCACTAAGGCATCTAAATCATTGGATGATCTTATTATGAGTCAAAGAGAATGTGGAGACAAGACAGCTTAGATTTAATTCCTTTGAGCCATGTCAAACCTCAAGAGTAATTTTGGAAAAAGGATCTTCAAGTCATGAAGAGTCCGAAAAATCCAAAACTCTAAATGGTGCACACACTTTCAATCCAAAGCACAATCTAAGCGAACCGCCTTGGTTACAAAGGAAAAGGAAAACACCCGGGTTGAGAGTCTTTGAAAGGACAATTGAGAAGAGATTCACCGAGTCCTCAAGAGACTCCAAACAAAAAATACTCTGTAAAGAAGAAGCGAGCTACCAAAAATCCTTAAAACTCATAAAAGAAATACATATGATGGGAATGGTAGAAAATATCCAAGCCAAGCCGATCGGAATAATGTGAACTATCGGCTAGACTTATGGAATACAAGCCCAAATGGCAAAGGCCTAGAACTCAACAAAGGCCATTCCAAAAGCATAAGAGCTTTCATCAAAGACACATATGCACCTGGCACTACACTCAAAGACACCACAATTACCCAAGAAAGGCAATTGCTAAAACACATATGCGGCAGGCATACGACAAAAGAGACAAATTTGTATGAACCTGGACTCCCAAGCAATTTGCCAGGATTGATTATGATTATGGCACGATAGATGGCAACCTCTTAGAGTCAAATCATTTGGCTATAGGTTGGTTGGATCATCTTATAATTCTAACCCCTCAGGACCCAGACAAGAATGGGTACCTAAAACTTAATTTCCTTGATTGCGGGTTTCAAGGAATGTACCGAAATGCCAAGGAACCTGGTACATGGATAGCGGTTGCTTCCGGACATATGACGAGAAATAAGAGAAATCATCAAAAATTCAAGGAAGTCAAAGGAGCCAAAGTCATATTTGGAGGAAATGAAGCTCCTGGTGAAATAAGAGGCATTGGATCCATCCAGGAGGAATGGTTTAGAAATCACGGATGTTGCATATGTTGAAGGACTACACTTCAATTTGCTAAGCATCGATCAACTCGCGACAAAGGGCTACAATGTTGGATTCAACATGGGAATATGCCAAATCAAAAATGTTGAATCTAATGAAGTTGTCTTTGCAAGGATGTAGAGAAAAAATATGTATGTAGTGGATTGGTCAACTCGCAACACCCAAAGACTGCCTACTAGCAAAGAGCACAAATTGAATCAAGTTACCGTGGCACAAAAAGTCGAGTCATCCAATTTCAAAACGATTAATAAGCTAGCAAGAAGTCATCTTGTGGAAGGACTTCCGGACTCGAAGATACTGAAGGAGAGTATATGTGATGCATGTCGAAGGAAAACAAATCAAGTCGTCGTTCCAAGAAAAGACTTGCCCATCCTCAACAAGAATATTGATCTGCTTCATATGGATCTATTTGGTCCAGTGGAACCAAAGAAGCATAAGTGGAAAGAAATACACCCTGGTGGTAGTAGATGACTACTCAAGATATACATGGACAATATTCATGTGCAAGAAGAAAGAAACTCTACAAAAGCTACCACAAAATGATGAAGAGGATACAAAATGAGAAGAGTCAAACCATTATCAAAATAAGATCGGATAGAGGAACCGAGTTTGTCAATGGAATAATAACTCAAGATCTTGTGTTGAGAATGGTATTGGTCATGAACTATCACCGCAAGGACTCCACAAAGAATGGAGTTGCGAAAGAAGAAAGCAGAACCCTCAAAAAAAGCGGCAGACCATGTTAGGTGAAGCAGGGGTTTACCAAAAAGGTTTTGGGTCAAGCAATCAACACACTGCTACACCCAAAACAGATGTATGATAAATAGGCAAATGACAAAGACTCCTATGAGATCCGGGATGAAGAAAACCAAATGTTGCATATTTCAGGATATTTGGATGTAAATGCTTCATCCACAATAATGGCAAAGATAACCTAAAGGCTTTTGATGCTAAAGTCGACGAGGTATCTTCTTAGATACTCACCGGAAGCAAAGCCTACTGAGAATACTCAACAAAAGAACTATGGTTACAGGAATCCATTCATGTAGTATTCGATGAGCCAAACATAAATGGAGAAGACATTGAAGAATCAAATAAAGTTTGAAACATCCAACCTTACGAGAAGAGTCCCTATCTTGAAGTCAAGCGGGGATTATCAATTGAGAAGAAGATGAGATAGCTGAATCTCAAAAGCGGTGGAAAATCTGCAATGAGTGATCACGAGAGAGAGTCGACCACAAAGAACACGTACCGCAAGTCGATCAATCCAGCCTAACTTACTTCAACCTCGACGTAAGATGGCCGAGACCATCCACGAACTTGTCATTGGAGACATGAGAGAAGGTGTCAAGACAAGATCCGAGAACTCAACAAGAAGCAATGTTCACATGCTTCATCTCGCAGATAGAGCCCAAAGATGTGTCACAAGCATTGGATGACACACATTGGATTCAAGCTATGCAAGAAGAGTCAATCGGTTTGAGAGAAATAAAGTATGGGAATTAGTACAAAGACCCATACATCAAAATGTTATTGGAACCAAATGGGTATTCGTAAATAAGATGAACGAGGAAGGATCTGTGGTAAGAAACAAAGCAAGACTCAGTAGCCAAAGGATATTGCCAAGAAGAAGGAATAGATTTTGATGAAACATTTGCTCCTCGTAGCAAGATTGGAAGCTATAAGGATGTTTCTTGCCTACGCACTCACAAAAATTTCATTGTATATCAAATGGATGTAAAAAGTGCATTCCTGAATGGATTATTGGAAGAAGAAGTGTATGTTGAACAACCTCCAGGATTTGAGCGAGAAGACTCTTGGAGACAAAGTATACAAACTCAAGAAAGCCCCCGTATGGATTGAAACAGGCACCCAGAGCATGGTATGATACCCTGTCACAATTCCTAACGAAAATGGATTCACTAAAGGAAAAGTGGATAGAACACTTTTCAATTCAAGACAAGAAGAGTATACCGCTTGTTCAAATATATGTGGATGACATCATTTTTGGATCCACTAACAAAGAGTCATGTGTGAAAAATTCTCAAACCTCATGCAAAGTAAATTTGAAATGAGCATGATGGGAGAGCCGACATTTTTCCTTGACTTCAAGTGAAACAAATGAAGGATGGAACTTTCATAAGTCAAACAAAATACACCAGAGATTTAATGAAGAAATTTGGTATGGAGGAGAAGTCTTCTCAGAAAAATACCAATGAACACATCACCAAAATGGACATGGACGCAGATGGCAAGCTCAGTAGATCAAACAAGATACAGAGCACTAATTGGATCACCGCTCTATCTCACAAAAGCAGCCGGACATCACCTTTTGTAGGTGTATGTGCAAGATTTCAATCGCTCCAAAAGAGAGCCATATGATCGCAGCTAAGAGAATATTGAGATACTTAAAAGGAAGCCAAGAAGAGGGCTATGGTATCCAAAGGAAGGTGGATTCAAGCTAATTGGCTATTCAGACTGACTATCTTTGGATGCAGAGTGGACAGAAAAGTACTTCGCACATGTCAAATGCTTGGAAACAGACTAATTTCCTGGTTTAGCAAGAAGCAAAAACTCAATAGCCACCTCTACAAATGAGGCGAATACATAGGCTAGGCAACACAAGGCCAAATCCTATGGATGAGACAAAGAAATGAGAGATTATGAAATTGAAGAAAAAGAAATTCCAATCATGTGTGATAACACAAGTGCCATTGCAATCACTCAAAATCCTGTGTTGCACTCAAGAACAAAACATATAGATGTCGATATCATTTCATAAGAGATCATGTTGAAAAGAAGGACATTATCTTGGAATATATCTCAACCGATAAGCAACTAGCCGACATCTTCACAAAACCATTATGTGAGTCAAGATTTGAAGAACTCAAACATGAGTTGGGGCTAATTGAGCTAAGCCGAGACACGTAAGAGTCAAAGAAACGAAATGGAACGAAAAAGAAAGTGAAAAAGAGCTGAAAACAAAAACTAGCTCAAGAATCACCAGATCGGAAAAGTCACTATACCAAGTCACCGATAGCCGAGTCACTAAGAGAAATGTGAGAAGCGAGAGTTAAATCAAGCTAAGAGATAAGTTCGAATAACTTATGAGAAAATGACAAAAACGCAAATCGTTTTGACTAAGCGGGAATGTTTTAAGGAACACGTCGACATAATGATGATGTGTACGGACATAAAGCCGCACACCAAGCTTATGATTGGATATAAATGCCGCCGCATTAAATACGAGACATGAATCGCTCAATATGCGTGCGAAATCCAAGCCGTTGATTTCGATCACGATTCAAAACCGCCCGCACGCCCTTTCATAAACCATATTTAAACCATTTTTCGTCCGTTTCTCTCTCACACTTCTAAAAACTGTTCAATCTCTCTCTCAAAAAGCAAAGGCAAACACTCTCGAAACCCTATCAAACTTCAAATCAAATTTCAAACTTTTCTTGAAATTATTCTGAGAAATGGCACCAACATATGACTTTACCAAGTTGGGAAAACAAATCCACACCGGTTGACCGTGGATTTTGACGGAATGGTGAAGCGAGGTCCGACGACACCCTGGTGAAGAAAATCGCGGAGAAGCTAGAAACGGCAGGATCAAAACCGTTTCTAACACTGGAGTATCCTATGACCTATGTGGAGGAGGTCGCACAATTCTACGTGAATGCCGAGATTCACGACGAAGGAATCAAGTCATCTGCTCACGGAAGCAACACTTATCACAAATGCCAAGGATTTGGTGAATATTGCTCACTACCAAAGGCAGAGGGAGCATCCGAGATCAAAGAGGGCCGATGTAAACTTGGGCGACGATGGAAAGAAATAGCCAAGTCCGCGTTGCGACAAAATAATATACACAAACAAACAAGAGACTACAAGGAAGATTATCACAAATTGTTGGACATTGTTGCCAAGTGTATCGACATCAAATTTGGCACTTTGACCAATCACAAAGGCAAAATTGATCATGATGGCTGCAATTATCGAAGAAAAGAAGATAAACCGGCTGAGTTTATCTACAAAGCAGACTCTGCCAAAACGTGGGAAACAAGTCCTTCAAAGAAGATGGGTCATTTGGAGGATCCTGGGATATGGCCTAGTGATTGGCCGGTATTGGAGGTGAAAGGAGTACCTCTTAGACATGGGAAAGCTTTCCATGTTAACAAGAGGATGTTCGAGCTAATCTCTCTCGGTGCTCGGGAAGCGTGCATACGCCAAGAGAGTGACACACCAGGGGGAATCACCACCCCAAGACACAGCTTCTTCCTCTCCAACTAAGAAGAAAGCGCCCGCAGCCTACTAAGAAGTCTCTGCCCCTGCAAAGAAAGAAAACCAAACATGCACTCCCCGCAGCAGAGTCACCCGCCTGCCTGGCAGCCGTGTCACCCGCCCTCGCAGATCGGTCGAGAAGGACTCACAAATTCCTTCTCTCGATCGTCAAAAAGAGGAGATCTGACAAACCTAGACGGCCAGCTCCTCGAAACAAACACAAGCACCGCCCCACCGCCCAAGACTCGAGAGGACACCGTCTCTCGAACCGAAAATCCTCTCCGTACAAACCAAGAGACGAAGAAGACTTGTAAAGCAATCCGAGCAGAGAAAACCAGTGAGTCACTACTCGGCTAAGCACAAATACCGAGACTACTTGGAGAAGTAGAGTCTCCGGATGTAATTGATGAAACAACCAAGTCTCACCAAGGTGATCAGCAGAGGCAACCTCAAGACACACCGTAGCTCACATAAATAAACTCAAGAAGAACCAAACCCAAGCAGATAGTGATGTAATGATCCTATCTCCACCTTACCCGGACATCCGAGATCGTCAACGTGAGTGGAGAAAATGGAAGTTGAGCAAGTCGGGAACAGCTTCCTACGGCTGAATTCATAGAAGAAGAAGAGAGCTGCTAAATTTCCTTGGATTATCTATCGTGCTCCCACTCTAGATGAAGACAACTCGCTTGAATATTCTCGCATCTACAAGGACACGGAGAGAGAAAAGCAAGTCAAGAAGCCGAAGCACGAGAAAAGGCAAGTATCGCCTCTATCTCCCGCACCACGTAACACTTCCATCCTCTCCTTGATGTCTTCTCCGAAAGTGACGAGGAACCGCAGAATGTCAGCCGCCGCGTAAGAATTGCGGTCGATGCAAAGCATTGCGTGAATCAAGAATCCTTCACGAGCAAAGACCGATGGAGGGACCAGGAGAGTCCTCCGAACACACCGAAATCGATCCAATGGGAGTGGTTCAAAGAAATAGCCACTGTTGCTTACCACTTCCCACCTAACTCCTCGAAGAAGGGAATAAGGGAGATGGCGATGAAACTGGGCTAGTGGGGACCCACGAGCCAACCCCTATTGAAGGTGTGCCACCACCGCCCCAACGGGCCGAACCATCAACTCGCAATGCAAATGGAGTTTGGAGACGAGTGACCCCACTCCAAGTCACTCACCGGGTGCTCCACTCCGAGGGGAAACTCCCTCCACCGCAGCAAGAAGTGGAGGATGCTTTGCATGACTCCACAAGGAATGTAGGAGGCGAAGCAACGAAAACTCAAACACAAGAAGAAACAAAGAAAGTTGCCATCAACGAAGCTCGATGGCGATTGAGATCGTCTCACCGAGGTGCCAATGACTCTGAAGGCTAATGACGCTAACGATGCGATCGAGGCACGAAGAAGGAATGTACTCGGGAGTTAACACTGGCAATGAAAGCGCAATCCATGGGGTTGAGACTCCAATGGATGCCACCGTAGAAGACCCTAAGGCATACCGACACCGTCGAAAGGGAAGACCAGTGCCTCGCAGCAAGAGAGACCTGGCCGGAGGAAATGAAGGCCCACGGAGGTTGAGACTTCCTGGTAACACAACCGGGCGTAGAGAACATCCCTCCCGCAACCATCGATCCATCCGAGAAGGAGATCGGGCGCACTTCGTGATTCCCGGACAACCCCGATGTCACCTTTCCGGGATCGGAAGGCGAAGAGGAAGGCCGAGTCGACTCCCATGACAAATCCAAAAGACTCACCGGGATGTTCCGTACGAGCAAGTCGATCCCAAGACTACTCGTCGACCTTTAATTTTGATGATGAGCCACCAATGGAAATCTCATCATCGTCCGATGACGCTCGATAAGGCCGAGGACCGGTCTACTCAAAAGGAGAAATCACCGAGACCAACGGTTAAGGACAAATTTGAGGCCGAGGCTCGGCAAGTTTAGCCCATCGCACCACAAAACCCAACAACCGAGAGACCACCGCTCCGCTCCTCAAGCTACAACCGGATCTATTCCCGAGAAGAACTTCACGTCCACCGCTTATCATCGAACAAATCCCGGATGGCGGTGATGAATCCTTTGTGGAATCTTTCCCATTCTCACCGGAGATACCGAACTCCATGAAGAGTCGAAATGAGCAAGCACGCTACCACGCACTCACTCCTGTTTTTCACTCAGCACCATTGTTCCAAATTGACTTCGATTTTCGGACAACAGATGGCCATCACCACAATGAAGAATCACCGAGGTACGAGAAGTGTTCAAGGCACTCTTTCTCAAGTTGAAAAGATGGAGAGGCATCAGCCTCCTTGGATATGCGCTGGACAACAGAGATGCCAACCTTACAAATGACTTGAGAGGCATCACAATCGAGGATAAGGGAATGGTGGCAACAAAGCAGAAATCAATGCGTGTGGAACAGTGAGATACTTCGACAATTATTCAACAAGTCACGGTGTGGAGAGTCGAAAATGTTGACGCGAAACGGTCATGGGAACACATTGAACATATGCACGAAGCTCACACCGCCGAGATCAAATCTAGCTGCGTGAGCGTAATGCAAATGATATACACGTTTGGAAGAACACATGACAAGAAAATTCAGCCTTCTCATGGCCGAGATGAAGCGATTTCAAAGAGAATCCAACGCTACTTTGGTCAATTCCGTGCAAAGATACAACGCAGCAGACTTGAAGCAAAATTCAACCATCGAAGACTTCGACTTCATGCTTGCCAAGATGTTCCCCGGGGTTCCTCTATCCTTTGATGATGCCAAAAAGGGGAAGAGGAATACCTTAAAGCAAAGAAAATCAAGTCGAAAAGAAAGGAGCAAATGACAAGGGAACAACCGAGAAGGAAAATCACCGAGGAAATTTTGAAATCAAGAAAGGAAAATCCGAGGGGGAAGGATCAAAGAATATGACCTTGATGATTGCACAAACCCCCAACAGGGTCCTGTCACACAAACCGACATTATAAGCAAAGAAACTCCCCGTGACTCGCCACTCCAACACTCTTGTTGTATCTACGGCCGAGAAGAGAAAAGAAATTGAAGCGAGGGGATGAAGGAGGTGGAAGGAAGAATGGATGCCAGGGTGATGAACATTTTGAAAGAACACGGAGGCATTCCAAAGAGAGACACGTATGCCATTTCGGATGTCGGGACAGAGCGAAGATCGGTTACGAATTCAAAACGCCGAATCCAAGGTTATTTTGCAAATTTGTCCTTGGCTCAAGCTTGGGATCCAGACTTGGAAAAGGGTCTCACACTATGTGAAGAAGAGACAGACAATGAGACAACCGCGATCACTCTGTTTGGTCACTCCGCCGGGCACTCACCGGAAAGAAGAAGGCCCCAGTCAAAAGATACGCCCCGAGGTAGAGGAAGAAGCGGCGATGGAGGAAGAAGCTTGAGACCTGAGGCCTCCGCCCAAGAATATTGAATACGTAGATCCAGAAAAAGAAAGGAGGGATCTCTTTTGGTCGGGCTTGACCATGTGGCGAACTTGCAAGTGGCCAAAACCAACGCCGAGTATGCAAGAAGGATAGAAGAAAAAAAGAGACAAACTCGGCTATGGCGGGAGAGACGAGGAAAGAATAAGGAAAGATGAAGCCGCCAGGAAGGCATATGAGAAGAAAAAGAAGGCGGTGATGACGAGAAGAAGAGAAGAAGAGAAGAAGATCTTTGATCAAGATGAAAGAAGGAGACAAATGAAGGAGATGAAGTGTTCTTTGTCAACCCTTCGTGTATTTTATATGTAAATACATACAATGTAAGTCTTACTTCCGTAATAATGCCATAAATGTTTTTTGACAATTACATACTCGATACACCTTGTAAATTTGTGTTAAGTACAAGAATGATATGATCAATAAAAAGATTGATTATGCGCATACATTCTATGTCAATACACTATCTCGTATGTATCTTTGTTATTTGCATCTTTGTATGATTTAAGTTTTGGCATCATCAAAAAGGGGGAAATTGTTAGGAATTTTATTGTTTAGATTTTGATGAGTGCCATGTAAAACTTAGAATAGAAAGTTAGCTCCCAATTCTTGCTTTGAAATGTATTGTAACAATTAGAGTGCCAAGGCCGAGTTAAGTCGCCTACGCTCCAACTTGCAAGAAGACAATCAAGGCTTGAAGGAAAACTCACTGTAAGACAGTGAGTACAACAAAGAAGAGCAGACAGAACTCGATCAAGAAGCAAGCAGATGCATGCGGTGAGTGGAACATCAGTCAAGTCAACTCAAGAGAAGACAAGTCTCAGGTCAAGTGAAGACAAGAGTCATCCACGATTGGAAGCTGACTCTAAGTCACCTGGGAAAGCGAGGAAATGCGGTCAAGTCGAGATAATCAAAAAAGAACCGCTGTACGTAAATCAAGAGATTTACTTAAACAAGTAATATCCTCATACTACCTTTCTTGGAGTGCTCGATCCCGAAGCGTGCAAAGAAATGAACCAATGGGAAGCACTACACCGTGTCGAACTCGAAAAGGTGATAAAACATTTCATACGAGGAAATGGCAATTCCAAGAAGTGCAAACCAACGATCGCAAAGTGATTTTCAAAAATGAGCCTATCTCTTCAACGGGCAAATTTTTGAAAGTTCACTATAAAAGGCCGAGGAGTTTGATTGAGAAATATGATGCGTGGATGACACACACGTGAGATTTACAAGCTTATCAAAATTGAAATATTCTCAATCCTCAAGCCTACATCTCGAAGAACATCAATCCAACACTTACCTCGTGAAGGAAAGAGAACTTCAATCGCTTGAAGAGGAAACTATCGAAAACAAGGGGTCTACACTCCAAGAAGGATTGTAGAAAGGTTCAAGGCTGAACCAAGTCTTAAGCGTTTGGAGGGCTTCGTGATCAAATCCAAAGTGCTTGAGCAAGTGAGTCAGTAGTAGCAAAGCGCACGCCTGTGAAAGAAGCCGAGTCGCATTTGACGAGAAGCCACCGAGTGATCAAGGCGTCTCAGACCGAGTCCCAAAGGATCAAGTCGGCCGTTGTGATCAAGACTTGTATCCGGACTATACCACTTTGTAAACCGATCATTACTTAGTGGATTCCTCCAGAGTTGGAGAAGAGAGGAGTAGAAGAATTACCCCATCTTCGAACCTCTATAAAAACTATACTTGTGTCATTTACTTTACATTTAAATATCTCGCACTTTTAATTGCTTATATCTCACGATAAATTTGCTATCCATCCGATAATCTATAAGTACTAAATCAAGTCAAAAAACTTGCTTAAACAAACTTAAGGGTGTTAAGTCTTCCAATAAAACAAAACCACGACTAAGTCAAATTATAGCCAACAAAGAGAGTTACTCTACTAACAAACAAATTCGGTGAAATCATTGAGAGATTAACTCTACCGAGTGACTAATTCGACTGTCTATCAAGGACACAAACCAGTGTAGAACTCAGAGATTTAAAAGGCCTAAATCGAAAATTTGGTAAGGTTTATTCAACCCCCCCCTTCTAAACCTTACACTTACACCCCTTGGGACCTACAACCACACTCTTCAAACACCTATCACCTAAATCACGCAAGTGTATTCTTACCACAAGAATACTCACAAGGATGTCTTGTGTTGAATGATGGACAAAATTCAAGATTACAACTCTATGAAACCAATACAAAGATTGAGTGCAAGTGTAATCAAGAATCAAAAAGCCTAGACCTCAAAGATGTGCAAGTGAAAGTACTTAGGCTATTACAACAAAAATGCAAAAATGAAAGCTTGAGCAATTTGCAGATTTCTTGTTGTGTATTTTGCTTGTATGTGTTGTATCTTGTGTCTTCAATTCATCCTCTATTTATAGGAAGCTTCACCAACATAGGCTCCCAACATAGGCTCCTCTATCTTCACTTTTGTCTACAAAAAGAAGATCACAAGATGTAGAAATATTGTACAAAATTGAAAAGCAAATCTTGTCACACAGATTGCAACGGTTGGAATTTTCTTTGTCAAAAAAATAACATAGGGCGACCGGTTGCCCTGTTGAAGATTTCGACCGTTTAAAAAAAAAACATGCGATCCAGTATGGGTTGCGGGGGTGCGGCGACCGGTCGCCCTAGTGCGACCTGGTCGACCTCACCCTCGACCTGGTCCCCCTCCCTCTTTTTCAAGACCTGTAAGTTCTATTTCGAGTTTCTTATCTTCGTGTACCTCGACCACTTTGGGCGACGGTCGACCTCCCTTTTGAAATGTTGTCCGATATTTTTCAAAAATAAACTTCAAAAAATACTCCAAAAAATTAGTAAAAATATTTTAAATCATTTGGGAGTATTTAGACAACATTTATAAACATAGTTTTGGTGTAAAAACCAATTTAAACAAAACCATCAAAAGTGTTGTCCAATTTTTATCAAATTAAAAACTCTAAGAAATACTCCAAAAAATTAGTAAAAATATTTTAAATCATTTAGGAGTATTTGGACAACTTATAAAAACATTGTTTTGGTATAAAAACTTATTAAAACAAAATCATCAAAATCTTGATAAAAACATTTATCTAACAAACTCCCCCTTTTTGATGATTACAAACCAAAACAATTTTAGAAGGTCGATTTTATAACAAAACAAATTATCCGGTCTTAAAACAACAATCAATTCCAAACAAGATACATCATGAGTACAAACACACAAGGATAGGAGCAAAGATTTTTCAAAATCATTTTTGCACAAGCTCCCCCTATCAACATGCATATAAAGAACAAGTATACAAGCAACAACTAAAAGCTAAAAGCTTAGCTTTCACAACTTAAGCTTGGATTCCATGAGCTTATAAGCCCCCCCTGTCACAAAACATCATTACTCAAGCATAAAAGTCCACAATACATCAAATGGACTAAGCATTGTTCACAGCTTATGGCTTTCAAGAGCCCTAACTTATAGCTTTTCTTGCAAGCTTATTTTCGCTTCTTTGAGCGTATGAGCATTTTTCCTGTTTCTCCCCCTTTGGAATCATCAAAAAAAATGTTAGCACGATAAAAAACATCATATATTCATATCAAAGTGTGCAAATTTATCGATTTATCGAGCTTATTGAAAATTGAAGCTTAAATTCCAAATAAAAGGGAAAAGTTGATCAATTGTCTTGCAAAAGCTCATTTGATTGATAAAACATGATCTCTATATACTTATAAGACTTTTCAAATCGAGAGAATCATGTAGATGATGAATTTTTCATTGAAATATTTTGTCGAACACTTAGCGTGCATTGAATAAAATTAGAAGTATATAACGCCTTTGAAATTTATTTAATCCAAAAATTTTCATCACCAATTCAGTTCAAACAACATTCAATACATCATAAATATTAAGCTCATCATATTCATATGAAACTAGCATCAATAATTTTGCAAATAAGTCAAAATCTCAAGGGTGCAACCCAATTGAGCAAATGGAGTAGAATTCTTACCATTTATTCGGTAAAGATGAGCAATGATGATGATAATCGAGCTTAATGAAGTCCAAAAGATGAAATATATACAAGAAAATACATTTGAAGTGAAATTTTAGTGTATTTGGCGAAGGGGACGAAAAATGGCAAAAATATGTTAAAGTTGCGAATGCTGGAGACAGAACCATTTTAATCCAATTTTATGCTTAGGGCGACCGGTCGAGGTTGAGGGCGACCGGTCGACGTTGAGGGCGACCGGTTGCCCTCAACCCTTTCAGCCCACTGTCAGTTTGTTTTTCCAAAATCCGAATTTTCAACCAAAAATTCGATTTTTCGCCCCTAAGTTTTAAAAACGTGCAAAATGCAAACGTAAGCCTCATTAAATATGCATTATGCCTAACCGAGCTCGTATCGATGCAAAAGTCTCGGAAGATAGCGGTTTTGTAAAAATGTCCGCTAATTGATCTTGAGATGGTACAAAAGATATCTCAATTTTTCGTTTTGAGACACAATCCCTTAGAAAATGATGTCGAATCTCAATATGTTTAGTACAGTTATGATGAACCGGATTTTGCGCAATATTTATAACGGATATGTTATCACAAAAGATAGGAACATTTTCAAAAGAACATTTATAATCTGCTAAAGTTTGTTTCATCCAAAGAAGTTGTGTACAACAAAATGCCGCGGAAATATATTCGGCCGCCGTTGAAAGTGAAACACAATTTTGTTTCTTTGAAAACCAAGATACTAGGCAATCGCTTAAAATTGACATGATCCTAAGTACTTTTCCGATCATTAATATTTCCCGCATAGTCCGAATCACTATAACCTTTAAGAGAAAAATTTTCATTCTTTGGATAGAATAAACCATATTGAATAGTGCCTTTCAAATATCGAAAAATCCTTTTAACGACTCATATGAGATTCTTTGGGATTACTTTGAAAACGAGCACATAGGCATACGGCATGAAGAATGTCCGGTCTACTTGCGGTTAAATAAAGTAAACTACCAATCATACCTCGATATTTGGATTCATCAACCGACTTACCTTTTTCATCTTTGTCTATCTTGACATTTGTTGCCATTGGGGTAGAGACAGTTCTTCCTTCTTCAATGCCAAATTTCTTCAAAAGCTCCTCTGTATATTTTGATTGAGAAATATAAATTCCTTCTTGGCATTGCTTAATTTGAAGTCCAAGGAAGAAGTTGAGCTCCCCCATCATGCTCATTTCAAATTCACCTTGCATTAACTTAGAAAATTTCTTGCACAAGGATTCATTAGTAGCACCAAAAATAATATCATCAACATAAATTTGCACTAATAAGCAATCTTGCCCTTTTTCAAAAACAAAGAGAGTAGTGTCAACTTTACCTCTTGTAAAACCATTTTGCAAAAGAAAAGAGCTAAGTCTATCATACCATGCACGGGGTGCTTGTTTCAAACCATATAAGGCCTTTTTAAGTCTATAAACATCATTAGGCCTAGAAAATTTTCAAACCCCGGAGGTTGTTTTACATAGACTTCTTCTTGAATAATACCATTTAAAAATGCGGATTTTACATCCATTTGGTAAAGCTTGAAATTTTTAAAACAAGAATAGGCAAGTAAAATACGAATAGCTTCTAAACGTGCTACGGGTGCAAATGTTTCATCATAATCAATACCTTCTTCTTGACAATAACCTTGAGCTACTAACCTTGCTTTGTTTCGAACAATATTGCCTTGGTCATCGAGCTTGTTCCGAAATACCCATTTTGTACCAATAATGGTTTGAGATGGAGGACAAGGTACTAATTCCCATACATCATTCCTTTCAAATTGATTCAACTCCTCTTGCATTTCTAAAAACCAATCCTCATCTTCAATGGCTTCCTTAGCATTTTTAGGCTCTTTTTGAGATATAAGAGCTTTCTCGGCAAATTTTCCTTGAGTCATTACTTTATCAAGGGGATTACCAATAATAAGATCTTTTGGGTGATCTCCCTTAAATTTCAATGCTACGAGAAGATTCGAAGTATCACCTTTATCTTCTTGAGGAACACTTGAGCTTGAAGGTTGATCATTTTGAGTTTCATCTTGAACAATGGTTTCAACGATATCCTCTTCATCACTTTCATTATTGGGTATCCTTTCAACACCCGAAGCTTCATTGAATTTGACATGGATGGATTCTTCAACAACCCCACTAGTATTATTGTAAACTCGATATGCTTTGCTTTTGATTGAATATCCCATAAATATTCCTTCATCGGCCTTAGGATCAAGTTTGTCTAATTGATCCTTAGTATTCAAAATAAAACATTTACATCCAAATATTTTGAAATAACTAATATTTGGAGTTCTTCCTTTCCAAAGCTCATATGGAGTTTTATTCATTTTAGGACGAATATAAACTCGATTAATGACATAGCAAACGGTCCTTACGGCTTCGGCCCAAAATATTTTGGAAGTGAAAATTCATTGAGCATGGACCGACTCATTTCTTGAAGTGTCCGATTCTTCCTTTCGGCTACTCCATTTTGTTGAGGTGTCCTTGGAGCCGAAAAATTATGACTATATCCCTTGGTTTCACAAAAGACTCTAAATTCGCCGTCAAATTCTCCACCTCGATCACTTCGAATGGACTTAATAGTATCTTCCTTTTCATTTTCAATGAGTCTACACAACTTAACAAACTCATTAACGACATCGCTTTTATTTGTAAGAAATAGAGCCCAAGTATATCTAGAAAAATCATCAACTATAACAAAAGTGTAATGTTTTCCACTTAGACTTGCCGTACCAATATCCCCATACAAATCAAGATGAAGCATTTGTAGGGGTTTAGTAGTGGAAATTTTATTTTTGGGCTTAAAACTACTCTTAACTAATTTGTTCTTTTGACAAGTGTCACATAAGCTAAGATTTTCAAAATTCAATTTGGGTAGTCCTTTTACATGTTGGTTTTTGTAAATAGTTTGCAAATTTTTGTATCCAACATGTCCAAGTCGCCTATGCCATAAGCTAGTTAAATCATTATTGGCGACAAGACAAGAAACATTTTGACTAACCAAATCACTTGTACAAATTTTGTAAAGATTGCCTTTTCTAATTGCTTCACAAATAATTTTATCATTTTTGGAAATAAGACATTTTTCTTTATTAAAAACAACATTATAATTTGAGTCACAAAGTTGGCTAACACTTATCAAATTGAACTTAAGCCCTTCTACTAAAAGAACATTACTAAGAGAGAAAGAAGAGTTACCAATTTCTCCATTTCCAAGAATTCTTCCTTTGCCATTGCCGAACATGACCATACCCTCTTCTTGGAGCTTGATGTTGGTAAAAAGTTCTCTCTTTCCGGTCATATGGCGTGAACATCCGCCGTCCACGAGCCATTTTGAATCTTCCATTGTTGTTATAGCCCCTATAACCTACAAAAGAATTATTTTTAGGTACCCTATAATTTTGGGGTCCATGGGGGTTAGCCTTGAGACTTTTAGGTCTCCAATAATAGCTAAAATTATTCTTCAATTTACAATTGCTAGCATAGTGTCCATTTTTACCACAATAAAAACAAGTAATAATACGAGGACTACTAGACGCACAAAGGTTGGACCTTGGTCTTTTTTTCTTAAAAGCATTTTGAAAAGGTTTATAACCAAGTCCTAATTTAGAATGCTCACCTCTTTGTGCATCTAAAATTTTTGTGACTTTATCCGTACTTAAATTGAATCGATGCACATCCTTTTTCAAATTATCAATATCATTTGTGAGCGTTTGTTTTTCGGTTTCAAGAGTACGGACCATAGTAAGAGTAATAGCATGAGCTTTATTAAGAGAGTCATAAGAAGTAAATAATTTATCCTTTTCTAGTTTAAGCTCTTTATGCTCCTTTTTTAAATTCTTGTATTTAACAATCAAATTTTGAAACTCATTTTGCAATTCATCAAAATCACATTGTAATTCATCAACTAGGGAAGAAGATGAAGCATTAGAGCGTACCTCGGTATTTTCATCGTCTATGGCCATAAGACCATGTTCGATTCTCCTTCCTCGCTCGGTTGTTTCAAGTAATTCATCCCAAGTTTTGACGTCCGCATTTAACGCCTTCTTTTTCGGAAAATGCTTTTTCTTCTTTTGTTCCTCTTCCGCTAATTTTGGGCAATCGGCTATGTAGTGCCCGGATTTTCCGTGATTCAAGCAAGAATTGTCTCTTGGCTTTCTTGCTTTATTTTTGTTTACAAATTTTGCAAATTTTCTAACAAGAGTCGCCGTTTCTTCATCATCCTCATCACTAGCATAATAAACATTATTAGAAGAAGATGCTAAGCCTTTAATAATATTTTGCGTGCCGATTTAGAGGTGGATGGTTGAGAATTTTTCCTCTCCTTGAGATATACTTCATAAATGAGGAGATTCCCAATGAGCTCATCAAACTTGAGTGTCTCAAGATTTTGAGCTTCCCTGATTGCCGTCACCTTTTCGGACCATGAGCCGGGAAGGGCGTTTAATACCTTGGTCGCCTTGTCTTCTTCGGAGATGACCTTTCCAAGAGCCACAAGAGGATTGACAATGTTGTCAAGCCTTTCCACCATTCTTGATATGCTTTCACCATCATGCATATTGAAATTTTCAAAGTCTTTTCACAAGCATTGTTTTTCTTGCTTGCTTTACTTTCTTTGTGCCCTCATAAATGGTTTCTAATTTTTCCCAAACTTCATGTGCCGACCGTATGCCTCTTATGCGATTATATTCGGTGGCGGTAAGAGAGCAATGTAAAATATTTAAGGCCTTACCATTTAGAGAGAAAGCCTTCTTGTCATTTTCATCATACTCCTTGAATGGCTTGGGAGTAGTGGTACCATCCTCCAATTTTGTTGTTGGTTGAGCAACTCCTTCAATGACCACATTCCAAATATCAAATCCGCATCCTTTTAGAAAGCACTCCATGCGGTCTTTCCAAAATGCGTAGTTGTTGGCGTCGAATAGTGGTGGCTTGTTGGTGGAGGCGCCGGTGGTGAGATAAACTTCATTCGTAGCCATGGATCTTTCATCTTTACTCGGAACGAGCTTAGCCAAAGAGTTTGGCTCTGATACCACTTGTTAGTCCAAGTGGCTACGATAATCTAGAGGGGGGTGAATAGATTATGCCGATTTTTCGCAAATCACTCTCTTTTTCGAATCAACAAGTAAATGACAAGAATGTAAATGCGAAAATTAAACAACACTCGTTGATTTAAAGAGGTTCAACCCACCTAGGGCCTAATCCTCTACCACCCCAAAGATCTCCTGGGATGGATTTCAAAAAGAAAAAGATTTTATTAATTACCACAATTAATACAACACCTTGAGGATCACCACAATCCTCTTACAACACCTTCAAGGAGATTACCACAATCTTCCTTCACCACCTTTGAAGAGTACCACACTCTTCAAACACCTATCACCTAAATCACCCAAGTGTATTCTTACCACAAGAATACTCACAAGGATGTCTTGTGTTGAATGATGGACAAAATTCAAGATTACAACTCTATGAAACCAATACAAAGATTGAGTGCAAGTGTAATCAAGAATCAAAAAGCCTAGACCTCAAAGATGTGCAAGTGAAAGTACTTAGGCTATTACAACAAGAATGTAAAAATGAAAGCTTGAGCAATTTGCGATTTCTTGTTGTGTATTTTGCTTGTATGTGTTGTATCTTGTGTCTTCAATTCATCCTCTATTTATAGGGAAGCTTCACCAACATAGGCTCCCAACATAGGCTCCTCTATCTTCACTTTTGTCTACAAAAAGAAGATCACAAGATGTAGAAATATTGTACAAAAAATTGAAAAGCAAATCTTGTCACACAGACATAACGGTTGGAATTTTCTTTGTCAAAAAATAACATAGGGCGACCAGGTTGCCTGTTGAAGATTTCACCGTTTTGAAAAAATAGTGCGATCCGTAGGGGTTGCGGGGGTGCGACGGCCGAGGTGGGGTGCGGCCCGATCGCCCTAGGGTGACGACCGGTCGACCTTACCCTCGACCGGTCCCCCTCCCTCTTTTTCAAGACCTGTAAGTTCTGCTTTCGAGTTTCTTATCTTGGTCAGTACCGGCCGACCACTTTGGGCGACCTGGTCGACCTCCCTTTTGAAATGTTGTCCGATTTTTTTCAAAAATAAACTTCAAAAAATACTCCAAAAAATTAGTAAAAACATTTAAAATCATTTGGGAGTATTTAGACAACATTTATAAACATAGTTTTGGTGTAAAAACCAATTTAAACAAAACCATCAAAAGTGTTGTCCAATTTTTATCAAATTAAAAACTCTAAGAAATACTCCAAAAAATTAGTAAAAACATTTTAAATCATTTAGGAGTATTTGGACAACTTATAAAAACATTGTTTTGGTATAAAAACTTATTAAAATAAAATCATCAAAATCTTGATAAAAACATTTATCTAACAGGGACTCCCTCTGACTCAAGTGCACCCTATCTCATGGGGTCGGCTTATTGGTTTACTGGTGATGTTTCACTTGGAGGGGTACCCTCGCCCCAAATTTAAAGAAATAAACGAGCTCTTCAATTGGCGAGCGACTCCTGCGTCATCGGATCAGGGGCAACCAACAGGATGGTACTATGTACAAACCCGACCCAGATATCCAGACAGCCTGGTTGAAGGCCTTCCACAATCTCTAAAATAGTGGAAGGACAAATGGCTCTGGGTGAGTGGCAAGCTCGCGTGGGGAACGGAGCAGAGGAGACTATCCTTTACCCCCCTTCAAACTTTACTTTCGGTTATAGTAAGTCTATTTCTTTTTCTCTCTCTATGTATTTTTTTTTGTGGCTAACTTTGCCTTTTTTCATTCATTTTTTTTAGGAAACCGAACGTCCAGAGGGCCGCTATCGGCCGCCTTTGTCCGCAGGCTAGAGAATATCCAGGCCAGAGGTGCCATGGATAGGCGGATAGAGAGGCTGGCCACCGAAGCTAACTTGGCCGCGGCCGCCCTGAGGCCTGCTCTGCCCATCGATCCCGAGGCCAAGGGTGCGGCTCGGGGTGAGGCGACAGGGAGGGAAGAGGAGGCTAGGAGGGAGCCTCAACATAGCCCTCCGAGGGTCGAGGAATCGCCCACCCTACGGGAGAGCGGCCGGGGCGCAGACCAAACGAGCCGGGCCGCCTCCATGCACGGCTAGTCCCGTGGGTGGATCATCTCGCGCCCACCGACAAACGCGGACTCGGAGCCGCCCAGGGCGGCTGCATGCCGAGGTAAATATACTTCGTATTGGGTTTCCCTTTCCTTTCAAGATGTTCTTCCTTTTGTTCTCACCCTTTAATCGGTGGATATTTTGTAAGGCGTGGCCTGGATCTGCTACACGCCAGCAGCGTGAGGAACACAAAAGCACATCGAGACCGGCGACGCACCCTATAGATGCAGAAGGGCCCGAAGGGTAGATATCTTGGTCGGGAAGCGTCCTGCCGACGACGTTCCTAAAGCGGAAGAGCCCCCACTCCAAAGGAGAAGAGGGGGAATTGTGATTGAAGAGCCCGGGTGGACCGAAAAGGCTGGTCAGACGTCACCGGTGTGTCCTGGGTGGGGCTCCACGGACCTTTTCAGACGATCTTGGCCGAGAGGGACACTTTATCCCTCCGAGCCAAGTGAGGAACGAGGCCTGCGAGGGGATTGCTGGGGCCCGTCCCCAATGGTTCATGGAGTTTGTGAGGTGTTCCACACCAATGGATGAACAAGTGAAAAATTTGCCTGACGCAGGGCGGGCGGCCAGGGACGTGGCTGCCACGGCGTGGACCACCGGGATAGAACAATTCTGCTCGGAGATTGATTGGAAGGAAAAGGCCCAGTACGTCATGGGGTTGTCTGGACGCATGACTGGGATTTTGTGGCACATGATCGGCGGGATAGAAAGGTTAGAGAGGCGCCATCAAGACCTTCAAGAGGCTCACGCCCTTTGCCAAGGGATACAAGAGTCTTTGAAGACTCAAGCAGAGGAAGCCGCGGCTCGGGCCAATATTGAAAAGCTGGCAACCGTGAAGGCCGAGACCGAGTGGGATCAAGTCCGTAAGGCTGAAGAAGAGCTCCGTGCGAAGGTCGCGGAATTAGAGTATGCAGCAGCCGCTCAAGTTGAAGAAATGGAAAGGCGCGTAGCTGAAGTCCGGTGAGAAGCCGAAGAAGCCTACCTTAAATAGGTCGAGGACGCTCGGGTAGGTGCTGTCTGGGCGTATAAAAACTCAGAAGAATATGCCTTTATGCTATCTTGCGGACACGCAACCAGTATCAAGGAAATTCTTGAGGATCTCAGAGCCGACCGGACCGTCGAGCAGCTCGAGGGGGACCTTGTCTTGTTGGAGGCTGACCTCAACGCCCTTCGCCCGCAATTTGCTGATGCTGCTGGAAACCAAAGCCCGCCTCCTCCGGAAGAAGAAGTGGTTTCCAGTAGGCCTAATGAAAATCCCCCTCCTGCCGGAGTTTGACGTTTCCCTTTCTTGTTGAAGTTTGTTTTTTTTATGTCTTGCTGGTTGGCTATGGGCCTCTCAATGTAAATATTTTTGATGGAATGGAATGGAATGGAACTACTCTTTTAGCTACTCGTGTATGCATTAGAATTCCTGTTAAGTATTGCGCTCGTTTTTCTTTTCGTTGTATGACCTTTGTCCTATTTGCATTAGAGTACGGGGCTCGGCTTTTTGTGCTCGAATGACATAGGGAATGGGCTTCAACTGCCTATGTTTGCTTATTAAGTTTTATGCTTGGAGCTTAAGCCGAGTCTTTATTTTTAGGGTAGGTCCGCCTTTTGGGCGAGCCTCCCTTTATTGACGTGCAAGGGACGTACCGAAGACGAGCAGTCGGCGCTCGGCCTTTGGCCGAGACGATCTAAACAACGCTTGGATCTTAGCCGAGGCGAGAAAGTTGTTTCTCCCTTTAAGAGAGCTCACAGAATATCAGATGAAAGGATAAATTTTCAGAATCGCAAACTGAGTTTTTATTGATAGTACCTTTTAAGGTATATTACATTCCATGGGTGATCAAACTTCCTCTCGCTTAAGTATTCCAACTCGTACGCCCCATTTGACAAGACCTTACTGACCCGAAACAGACCTTCCCAGGTCGGCTTTAGTGGGCCGGGCTCGATCCCCGTTACTTTTATTAGGACGAGGCCACCGACCTGGAATTTTCTTTCCTTCACTTTTGAGTTATAGTACCTCTTGCTTCTTTGCTTATATATAGCATTTCTCATCTCAAGATCAGATCTCTTCTCCTCCAAAGAAGTCCAAATCGCTCGAGCGCGCATCATCTCGACAGGAATGACCGCTTCGGTTCCGTAAGCTAAAGAGAAAGGTGTTTCCCCCATGGCCGATCTGTGTGTCGTTCTATACGACTATAGCACGCCGGGTAGCTCTTCAGGTCAATTGCCTTTAGACTCCTCCAACCTCGCCTTCAAAGTGTATTTCAGTATCTTGTTAACTGCCTCCACTTGACCGTTGGACTGAGGGTGGTATGGGGTCGAAAAATTATTTTTGATATGAAGTCATTCGCAAAAATTTCGAAACCTTCGGTTATCGAATTGCTTCCCATTATCCGAGACAATTGAGTGCGGTATCTCGAATCTGCAGATAATGGACTTCCATACAAAATTGACGATCTTTTCCTCGTCTATCTTTGTCAGAGGTTCGGCCTCGCCCCATTTTGTTAAATAGTCTACTGCCACAATGGCATACTTCACGCCCCCTTTGCCAGTGGGGAGTGGTCCAATGAGATCCATGCCCCACTTGGCAAACGACCAAGGACTGTAGATTGAGGTAAGCTGCTCAGGGTGGTACCTGACCTGTGGTGCAAATTGTTGGCACCTTTCACATTTCTTGACAAGGTCGGTTGCATCTTTCTTCAGGGACGACTAATAATATCATTGTCTTATTAATTTGTAAGCCAAGGTTTGGCCCCCGGCGTGATTTCCGCAGATGCCCTCATGCACCTCCCGGAGCGCGTAATCCGCATCTGTTTCAGATAAGCATCGGAGGAGTGGGACAGAGTACCCACATTTGTATAGGATGCCGTCTATCAATGTAAACCGAGCAGCCTGAGTGCGTAGTGTCCTGGCTTCGATCTTGTTTTCTGGTTGCACTCCCCTCTCTAAATACTAGATGATAGGGGTCATCCAGGTTGGCTCGGTAGTCTCATTAGCATGTATTTTCTTTGTATTAAGCGATGGGGCGGACAATTGAGTCACCGTCACATCCGCAATTGACTCGGTGCCTGGACTGGAGGCTAACCGAGCCAAGGCGTCTGCTTGCATATTCTCTGTTCGGGGAATATGCAGGACTTCTGCCTTAAAACGTGACAACTCTTTCTTGACTAAGTCTAGATATTGGGCAATCTTTTGCACTTTTGCTTCATACTCGCCATTGACCTGATGGACGACCAGCTGCGAGTCACTATGTACCAATAGCTTCTTAGCCCCATTGATGCAGCCATTTCCAGTCCTGCTAGGAGTGCTTCGTATTCGGCTTCGTTATTGGTTGCTGGGAGCTGGAACCGCACAGCCGAGCAGTAGCACTTGTGTTTTGGATCGATTATCACGATCCCGCCCCCTGCTCGGCCTGCGGTGGAGGAATCGTCCACAAACAACTTCCACTCCTGATCTTCAATCACTTCTAATTGGATAGAAGGTGTGAATTCAACTACGAAGTCAGCTAATGCTTGTCCTTTGATTGCCGTGCAGGATTCATATAGAATATCATACTGGCTGAGCTCAACGACCCACTTGATCATTCGACCAGAGGTGTCGGGTTGATGTAGCACTTGTTTCAAAGGGTAATTAGTGAGGACCACGATTCGATGCTCCAAGAAATACGGGCGGAGTTTTCTTGCTGCAATAACTAACGAATAGGCCGTTTTTCCATGGGTGGATACCGAAGCTCGGCATCGTGCAGTGCTTGACTTGTATAGTATATAGGATGTTGGACCGAGTTATCCAATCTGATAAGCACTGAGCTGACATCGTACTCGGATATGGCAAGATATAGATATAAGTCCCCCCCGGATGGGTTTATGTAGTAACGAAATTGAGGCTAAGTGTGTTTTGAGTGACTCAAAGGCGGTTTGGGCTTGCTCGGTCCACTCAAAGTTTTTATTTTTCTTTATAATTTCAAAGAAGGGTTTGCACTTGTCCGTGGATCGAGAGACAAACCGATTAAGAGCAGCTAATCGGCCTGTTAAACTTTGTACTCTTTTAACTGAGTTGGGGGGTTCCAGATCAATAATGGCTTTTATTTTATCTGGGTTGGCTTCAATCCCCCGCTGGCTGACCATATAACCCAAAAATTTACCCGAGCCGACCCCAAAGGTACATTTTCTCGGATTTAACATCATCTTATACTCTCTCAAAACAACGAACATTTTATTAAGATCATTAAGATGATCAGATATATACAAAGATTTCACCAGCATATCATCTACATAAACCTCCATAGTACGACCTATCATTTCTTCAAACGTCTTATTAACTAACCTCTGATAGGTCGCCCCAGCATTCTTCAATCCGAAAGGCATCATCTTGTAACAGTAGACACCGCGAGCGGAAAAGAATGATGTATTCTCCTCATCCTCTGGGTGCATTCGTATCTGGTTATAGCCCGAGAACGCATCCATAAAACTCATCATCTCATGCCCAGACGTGGCGTCCACCATGTAGTCGATATTAGGCAAGGGATAACTGTCTTTGGGACATGCCTTGTTGAGGTCGGTGAAATCTACGCAGCGCGCCACCGCCGCCGCTTTTCTTCACGAGCACGGGATTGGCCACCCACCGGGGATAGAGGGCTTCACAGATAAACCGGCTGTCAAGTAATTTGCTAACCTCAGCCTCCAAGGCAACTTGCCTGTCGGGGCCGAGTTTGCGTCTCTTCTGGATTATCGGGCGGAATGTTAGATCGATATTAAGCCGGTGGCAGACATGTTTGGGATCAATTCCTGGCATATCAGAATGTGTCCATGCAAAGACATCGAGGTTGTTGCCAAGAAATTCGATCAACTCCATTCGAAATGGCTCTTGGAGGTCGTGGCCAATACGTAATTGGCGTCCCCCATTCTGGCTCCCAATGTCGGCCGTATCGACCTGTTCAACAGGTTCCGCATGTTTTCTTTTTTTGCTTTGCCCCTCTTTTTTCTGTAGGGGCAGTTCATCGTCAGTTTTCGGTCCATCACTCAGCTCCCCGCTCTTTTCCTGATTATCTACCATTGGTTCCTTTCCAGGTCGCCGACCTAGATCATCCTCAAAAGTCATCACTGCCTCCAGCTCGGGCTCGTTTTCTTTCCCTGGGCCCTCTTTTACCATGCCGCTCGTTTCTCCTCGTTCCACCACATTAATCTCCGCTGGCTGGAGTTTAAGAGAGCACTCCCGCGACTCCCTCTGATTCCCTTTATGAATGGCTTCGCCATCCGGGGTCGGAAATTTTATACAAAAATGGAATATTGAAACAACCGTTTTTAAGTGATAGAGCAACGACCTTCCAATGATCGCATTATACTACGAGTCAGCATTAATTATTTTGAACGTGGTTATGGCGGTCTGTTTATGCGGCCCCTGTCCCATTTGGATGGACAGGTCTACTTCTCCTAGCGGGATTATTCTTCCTCCTCCAAAACCCAGAATACTGTCATTACATGGACGAACATAACTATCGTCCACGTTTAGCCTCCTGAAAGCTCGGACATAAATCACCGATGAGTAGCTCCCCGAGTCTATCAAAATCCTATGGACTGTAATACCCAATATTGGTGCAGTGATGACCAGGGGGTCAGAGTGTGGCATCAACATCTGAAAAAACGAAACAGCCTGTTGGTTGGCCTTCTCTAATCTCGGCTACCCGAACCTGCCTTCCTGCATGGGCAGCTTGCCTGACATCGGCTTCCTTTTTTCTATTCGAGCGACTATCCTCGGCTGCATTAGTATTGATCCTATTCACTCCAGACATCATCAATATCTCCCTACCTTGATTTTCATTCGGCGGTAATGGTAGGGGAGCCGGATTCACCAACCGCTCCGGGTTTACTCCTGGAGTAAGTGCCGGTGGGGCGGTAATTCATGGACATATCTTCTCAACCCGCCATTCTAAATGATCCGCATGATCTCCCTAATAAGGTCCCGGCATTCATCGGTATCATGGCCTATTGATTTATGATAAGCACAATACCGTCGCACATCTAACCTGGCTGGCTCGAGCCTTAAAGGCCGAGCCGGTGGCGGCAAATTTAGACCCTGTATCTCGTTCCAAAATAGCTGAAGGAGTGTGGGTCAAGGTACTCCTCAGCGCAACAACTTCGGCTCGCACATCCTGGCGGGCCTTGTACCCAGTGCTCGGGTTTTCCGAAAATGGTCTGAACTCGGCCCTCCCGAAATAGCTCCTTTTTCCCATCCTTTTTCACACCCCCGCCTTCATTCCGGCGTTGACTTGCCATAGCCTCCTCCGCGCAGATGTGACGTTCAGCGCGGATCAAAAATTCCTGGTACGAGGTCGCCCCCGACTCGTGGATAGAGTAATTAAACCATGTCTCGGGGGAGAGCCCGACCATGGCCGCAATCACAATGGCATCGTCCGACACCGGTTCCATCTCTCGGACGTGCTTATTGAACCGAGCGATATAACTTTTTAAGGACTTATTATTTCCCTGTTTAATATTTACGAGAGAATCCTTTGGGGTGGCTCGGACTTTACAAGTGAGGAAGTGTGCCGTGAATGCTGGGGCTAAGTCAGCCCAGGACCGGATGGACCCTTGCGGCAGGGTCCTGAACCAACGATGGGCTCGGTCGCCCAATGTCAGCGGAAACGCCCTGCAGAGAATAGCGTCGCTGGGGCCGTACAGTTCCATCCACGCTAAATACTTGTGGATGTGCGTTGTAGGGTCGGTCTCACCATTATATAGACCGACCTGAGGGATTTTGAGTTTCGGCGGGAGTGGAGTGGATAGAATACTCTCGGCAAAAGGTGACATAATGGAAGGCGGGTTTGTCACCTGATACGGCCTTTGATATCAGGTTTCTTCGGGACCGCCTTCCAGTTCATTCAAACGGCGGTGGAGGCGCAAAATTTCCGCTTCCTGTTCTTCTAGAAAACTAGGACCTTGAGTTTGGTTGGCCCTAGCTGGCTCCCGCTCATCCGGAAACCGAAGCCTGGAGCTTATCGATCGAGCTGGGCGGGGAGGATTTTCTCCTACGCCTGAAAACACAAAGCGAGCGCATGTGGCCTGGCGCGCGAGTTCGGCCGCGATTCCGCCACGCGCGTGTGTTCCTTGTTATCATCACGCGGTCCCTTCTCACACGGCGACCATGCGATGCGTTACGGGACCGCTTCCCCCTCTTCACGGGAGGCACAGAACATGGGGTTAACATGGACATTTATCGGGGGATGTTCAATGAGGATTGGGTGGCGAGTATTCACCGTGGTGGAGGAGGGTACTTGCGAGTTAGTGGTAGCGAGTGTATGGGAAATTAACCGGTTCATCTCGTTGGACAAAAATCGATTGGCTATAAGTCGGGCTGAGGGAATAAAGTCGTGCTCCCTGCTTCGGTTGGGGGCACGTTCTGGCCGTTTGTAGTTTGACCAGTTTGATTATTCACCGGCGGATCCTCAGTAGTATGAATGTTTTGGGTTTGCTGACTCATTTTTTTTACTTTCGGAAGACTAAACGCAAATTTTACCTGACTTTACGCGATTTTGTCTGGAATTTGGACTGGACCAATACGGGCCCTCCTTCTAGCGCCAATTTGTTGACGGGCGTTTTGGTCAACAAGCCAAATATATGAGAAATTTAACACGTTGAAAAATAAATGCGCGTAATGCGTGTTTATTTATGACTAATTCTGCCTTTTTTATATATTGCCGAGCCGGAATTCTCTGGTCGGTTTTCTTACAATAACACGTTTTTTTCCCTTTTTCTTCCTTCTTTTTTGAGGCTTTTTATACCCATCTAGTCAGTGGGTTTTTTACAGTCGTCTTTGCACTAATTAGTAAATTAATGTGAAAAGGACACATGTCTCCTCCTAAGTGTGCATGTCAGCCAAGTTTTTGTCACTTGGTGACTCATCTTGATCACATTCTGACACGTGGCGGCTTCTGGTGCTAATGGAGCACTAAGTATGGGCAAATAGTTATTCTTCTGAATCTCCCGCGCATACATTTCCCGCCAAGATTTGGGCTCAGGGGTCGGACTCGGTAGCGTCTTTGTGATTGGGCTCGAGTTGTTGGCGAGCCTAACAAATGACGCGTCACCAGTACTCCACCTAACGCCACCGGTTTGTTCACGCCGTCCGGTGGGCCCCTCATAGCGCCATCGGATGGCCACGTGGGACAATTCTTCCACTTCGGCGCGGCGTCATCACGATCGATTAATATCCTGTCATATTATAAAGTCAATCTTAATTAATAAAATTTAGTGGTTAATTACAAAATCTTCCCTTAAGGTTTAACATGATTACGAAAAAACTCATATATCTTTTAACTTTACAAATACACTGGATATTTGTTAGCTTACAAAATTACATGCAGAGAAGCCTAATTAATGATGGGGTATTTGTAAGGTAAATACTAACTTCAAGGGGATATTTGTAATTTTAAAAGATAATTGAAATTTTTTGTAATTAGGCTTAAACTTTAGAGGTAATTTTGTAAGTATTATCCCATAAAAGTAAAAGTTCAAGTTTAAATTAAATCAAAGCTATTTATACGTAGAGTTGTCAAATGGGTTGGGTTGGTGCTAGTCCATTTGGGCCAAGGGGGAAATGGGTCGGGTTGGTCCATGATTCCCCCCGATTCTCTATTTTTTTAGGCACAATCCCATCCAACCCATAAAAATACAGATGAAATGACGGGACTGGGTCAACATTTCGAGCTTAATGGGCTGGGCCAAATAGACACATCTCTTTTCGAGCTTACAAAGTCATAGCCTGCCACGGCTCTATTACCGGACTGATCGGACCAGAGTCATTTTGATAGTTCTAATTATATTGACTCCTAACGTGCACTCTACTCTATGCTTCGTTAAAAGCAACAGGACTAATTTGCAAAAAGTCATTATTTTAGGGGTCGAATCTCAATATTTTACTAAATTGTGGGAGCAAATTGTAAAAGCGGTGGCATCCGATTACGTGTGGTGTCGGTGCCTATTTGAGTAATGACCGTCGGATCGAAAGCCAACAGACAAACTTCAACAACTCACTCAAATTTGGTGTTGTTCCTTTCTTTCACAGCAAAGCTTTCTTCAACTACACTTTCTCTCTAAATCACAGCAATGGCGAACCGCATATGGATTCTCCTTCTTTGCATTCTCTTCATTTCCGCTTCTGCAAGTGTTCAAAGTAAGATTCTTTTTCAAGAAATTATTTTACCACATTTTTATTTATAATAATCTGCTTAATTATTTATAGCAAGTTCCGAGTATAGATTTGAATGTGGCTGTGAGAAGAGAAGGAAAATGTTGATATGAACTTACTTGATCTGTTAATGAACTTTTTTTATGCTAATTTATTATTAGTGGTTTCTTAATAATTGTATTGGAGGTCTTAATTTGGTGTTATTAGTGTCTCTCTGACGGTTTTCTTTAATATCAACAACATTTTTACTTGCTATATTTCGTTTCGTTCTGCATTTTCAAGTTGAATATTAAAAGAGGTGGTTATTATGGGAGATGGTGATGAGTTTTGCTTGGATTTCTTTATTAATTTGAAGATAGATATCTGGTTAGATAGTTAATTCTCTGTTCTTCTGTAGATTTTTGCTGTTGGGATCTTGTGGTGTTATACATTAGTACTTGGTAGGATTTTTCAACTGGTCATTTGTGTAGAAACTTTAAGATATCTACGATAAGTTGCTGGAATATCAAAAATCTTTGAAAAAGTCGAACATAACATCGGAGATTGATTGATGATTTGAGAAGGCATTGTTCAGTAAACTAATAGGAGTATGTGTTTGTTCATATCCAAAATAGTTTTTTTTTTTTTTCAATGTGTTTGGCTTAATGCACCAAAAATAGTTTAGAGGAGTTACATTGGCAAATTTGCATACAGTTCACCTTCAAGATTTAGTTGCATTTAAAATCATCCTCATATTCAGTTATAACTCTTGGTTAATAATGCTCCTACAGACTAAACATACCTATTGTACTTAGAACTTGAACTTTTTGCTTGCAACTTTTCTATCATAGTCCTAAAATGCACTAGCTGGTTATACTTAACAATGCCTATACTATTAGCTATCCAATTCGATAATGCAGTTCCTAATTATAAGTAGTTAAATGTCATAGAGTAAACTGCATAGCATTAGTTTTCCAACCGTAGGGTACAGATTTGGAAGTGGGATGATTTTCGCCTTCCCTCGATCCACTTTGTTATTCAGTTAATCTAGTGCTCCATATATTTGTTCATTAGTGTAATGTTCTAAATTTCAAATCTCATTTCTCTTTCTTGTGGTCATTATTTGTAAATGATGAACATGTAGTGCCATGTGCTTTACATGGTAGTGTGAAGGGCATCAAAGATTTTAACATCTGGAGTTAAATTGTGGGTGAACATAAGAACCTCAACCCCAAGCAAGTGGTAAAAAAAATGAAAATTAACTATAGTAAAAAAACAATCAAAAAGGGCAACAATCACAACTCACAAGAGCTTGGGACAAATTCATTTGTTGACTCTGAAATTATAAACCCTGCCTATTTATTTTTCCAACCTTTTCTATTTTCATGAAACTATTTTCATATTGGATGGGCTCAAACAAACTTATTTTGCGGTCGAAACACAGATAAATTGACAGATAACCCTGCTGATCAGCTAGTGGCTGCAATCAACAGTAACAGAACAGCAAGTAAATCATCATCCTTGTACAGCAACCCGGGCCTCGCGTGCATTGCTCTCCAATACATTAAAGCATACCAAGGTGACTGTAGCGCCGTCGGTGGACCAAATGCCAAGAAACCAGCCGACTCCGAGTTTGCCGAAACTTTTGCTCCAAATTGCGGAGTGGAGGCCTCGACACTTACTCCAATCACCGGCCGTCTACTCGGATGCCAGTCCGAATATTTGAAGCCATCCGAAGCATTTTCGGAGATTTTAATGAAAAACCAGAAGAGCGTCGAAATTCTCCGAAACAAGAACCACTCGGAGGTGGGGGCCGCTGTGAGCGGCTCGGACGGTGGTGGGCCCTATTTTTGGTGTGTGCTGTTCAGTAATGGAAAATCGAACAGCAGTTTCGTCTTACAAGGACATGTTGCTAAGATAAGCCGACCGGGATGTTTTAGTGGAGCGGATGATGATTGTAATGGTGCTATTGATTTGTCGAGGACCTTTCGTCTTTGGTCAATTGTGGTAACAGGTTTGATTGCATTGGCTTATGCTTTCGGAATTTGATTGTAGTTTGTTAGATAAGCAACTTCTGATGTTCTACAGTTCTTGAAACTTTCTTGTTGGATATATCTTATAGCGTCTCTTTATAAGTCTGGTTTATACAATCTTGAGTGTAAGTGTGCAAAAATTGTAATGGAATATATTTCTTGACTGCCTTCTTAGAAATATCGAGGGCAAATTTGGCTCAAGACTTGGCATCAGGATTTAGAGCAGATTGCAATTTCAGAATATCTGTGTGGTTAAAGAGTAACTTAAAACATGTCACTTATTTATATGGTCCCAATTGACCACAAGTCATGATAATTGGTGCCAAAACAAAAAAAAAAACGTAGTGTTAGCTAGTCTTGGCTCCTTTGTGTTGCATTCTACTACTCTAGGGGTGACAATCCTTCACACGACAGAACTCGACCTGAAATTCGTGAGAGATACACAAACACGAATCTGACATGAAGTTACAATTTGTCTTAAAGCATAATCATCTCACGAACATGATCCGACCCAAATTGCCACCCGAGTCTACTCTCTCTTGCTTTTTTTTCCATAGAATGAAGCAGTTTTTGGAATTTGCCCTATATTTATGGGATGGGGATATTGGGCCACAATAGGTTTTATAGAACTCGATTTTTTATATTGTTTGAGCGTTGAACTATCAGGCCCAAATCAGTTCATAAAGCCTAATTGTCAATTGCGAGCCCATTTACAAACTTCTATGGCATTTTCCAGACATGAAGTAAGAAAATAAACAAATAAATTGCCTCCCAGTCCCATTAGTTCACAACTGCAAGACAGCAAGAACAACATTTGAGTAGTGTAAAAGAAGGAATATTAAAGTGAGATATAGGAGGGCTCAAACAATTGCCTCATCTTTTTTTATTATGTATACATTTTGTAATGTAAATAAATTATGTAATGTTGAGGTGATTGATGAAAGTTTCCAACTTGGGAAAAGTAAAATAAAAAACTATATATATGAGATTTTTTTGTACAAAAGTTGAAGATTGTGATGGAATCAATCCTTAACTGGCTTCCAATCATACATAGTTTAATGGTTTATAATACCATAAGCCACCATTCGGCCCCTAACATGTATATATTTAGCCGTATAAGACAATATGGTGATTGGTGAATGTAGCTATGATTATGAAGAAACTTTTATTTGATTATGGCTTTTTTTTTTTCCTTTTTTCTTTTGGACAATGTATCTATTCATATTTTAATACCAAAGAATAAATTAAATTGATGTAACATATGAGGCATGGCAAGATTAGTCTATACACTAAGTATGAGAGAAATTTTGATTACTATTAAGTTGGAAACTTGTGAGGATTCCAAGTATCACACAAATTGGTAGGAGATTTTCATGTTATAATTAATTCCACTTCTTAATAATATTTTCATATCATTGGACATTGATAGTACTTTTGGTCCCTTTTAGAAGTACGACTTTACAACATCTGAGTTACAGAAGTTTAATGGCAGAGCTAGGGGCAACTTGGGCCCCCGACCCCCATTTAAAAAAATAAACTAGTATGTAACATTTTTTAAGAGGTTTTTTTATTTAATATTTATATATTTTTTCTTTTGGCTTTTTATCTAGTCCAATGTACCCAATTTCCTATATTAGCCCACCCCGGTTTTTTTCTTTGCTACGCATAAGTTACTTAAGTACATACAATGTTGAGAATCAAATAGTAGTTCAATGATTAAGACTCTCATGCCCAGACATAGATATGTGGTTCGATTCCCGACCTCTTCATTCCCTACGAGGATATGTACTCACAAAAAAAGTACACGCAGTATTAAAAATTAAATTAAGAACACGCAGTAGTATTTCTCCAAAATATACTCGCGAAATGTATTAGCAGTCCCCCAAAAAAATCAAAAAAGTATTAGTAGTTCCTCGAAAAAGTATTAGTAGTTCCCTGAATAGTATTTTAGTAGTTTCACTGAATATAATTAATTTTTTCTCCTGAAATGTATTAACAGTCCTTCTGAAAAGTATTAGTTGTCCTTCTAAAAAGTATTAGCAGCTCTTCTGAAATGTATTAGCAGTTCCCTGAAAAGCATTTTAGTATTTCTCATAAATATACTCCCAAAATGTATTAGCAGTCCCTCAAAAAGATATTAACATACTCACTGAAAAATATTAGCAGTTCCCTAAATATTTGGATCATACAACTGCAAGTGTACAGTGTAGTTTATAGAATAATGACAAGCAAGGTTGAATTCCTCAAGAATTGATATTCGAAACACTTATGCTATAATAACAACGTATTCCAATTTTATTGAAGCGACCGAAAAATCAAGTTATTTTAACTAAAAATCGAAAATAAAAGAAAATAAAAGAAATAAATTTTGCGAACCCCACAAGTATTTTCACCATCTATAGGAGCAACCTTAGGCACATAATCTCAACATGTTTCTTCAATATTAAATGTAAATAAAGTTTTAAAAACCAATTCATGCAATTCTATGGGTTCAACTCCTAAAATAGTTTATTCCCCCTCCCGGGTGGCACATAAACAGTAGATTAATAATAATTGAGATCTCCCGATCCATCACAACTATTATTAACTCCCAAAAGATCTTTGAATTGAAGTACTCCCCACAAACAGAAGTAGTCTCCCGATACATTACCCTGTTTATGTCTGAATTTGACTTTCGTCTTACTAGAACTCACCTCCCGGATTATGGACTAGAAGTATGACATGCAAATTATTGATCAGATAATTGACAATTATAAAATAAGCACTCGAATTCATAAAATAGAAAACATGAATTAATTAAGAAAATAAATAATCATATTTAACATGAATCCACAGTTTCGATTATACCCTTAAGCTCCGAAATAATATGCCAAATATTGATTACAAACTCATAGACAAATTTGAATCAACATTAAGACATAGTTTAAGCACAGACAAGAGTTCTTATACATAGAAAAAAACCTCTTCTTGTCAGGATGGATTCTCCTCTCAAGCACTCGAAGCTCTTGTGCTACCATAGATGCGAAAGACTTGTGGTGTTCTTCGCGACCTAGCCTTTTGCTCTCAGAAACTCTTCGATTCCTTCGTTCCTGTGTTATTTGATGTGTTTTCTCTGTATCAAGTTGTATATTTTCGTGTAAGTCTTGGGTCCCTTTTATACGTGTTTGGAGAGATCACTTGTAGAGTTGGAACGAGAAGCAAACTTTGAAAAACGTGTCAAAACAGAGTCCCACACGGCCGTGTGGTGTGTCCTTCAGCCTTTCTTCGCACGTCCATGTGAGATCACATGGGCAGGTGGTGCGATGTGATCCTTTTCCCACATGGCCGTGTGACTTTACACGGTCCGGCTGTGTGGGCCTAACTTCGTCATCTGTTTTTGCCTTTCTTCACACGGTTGTGTGGTTTCACATCGGCATTTCCATATGGCCGTGTGACACCACACGGTCCGACCGTGTGAAGTATTTTTATCCATTTTCTTCGTTGTATCATGCCCTTTTAAGGAAACCAAGTAAAAATATAGTAAATACGCGTACAAATGCATTAAATATATATCATTTTAAGCCCCAAAATGCACGTATATTTTACACACATCAAAATCCGCCAAACTTAAAGCATTGCTCGTCCTCGAGCAAATTAAGAAATATAATATAAGGGGAAAAAGAATGAACACCCAAGAACACTATGAACATTAAATAGCATTTGACTCCATACTCAAGGAAACTATGTAATTCATCATCAAGAAGTCATTATTCATAAACTCGACATAATTAATACTCTTTTGGGCACTTGACTCACGACTCACAAGTAAATAGTGTATCACTCTACTCTCAAAAGTATATGGATAGTGTTTACACTCAGATTCAATTCAGAGAAAGTATAACTACCATAGGCTTGCAAATCGTCTAACATATCTACCACTTTTTGTGTGCACAACTTAAGAATCAAAAAAGAATTTTATTAGGTTGTAATGTAGGCTCTTTGGTAAGGGTAGGAAATTTGGATTAAGTGACTTGACTTGAGCAAATAGAATTTAAGCATACAGACTTGCAATTCACCAACCCAATTTTAACTTAATATCAGTTTTCTTTTTCAACTCAATTCCATCCTTATTTCTCCTTTTTTCATTTTTTGGCCTTTTGCCTTCTTTTCTTTTTCTTTAGCCTCAAACTCTCATGTTTTTTACATTTTTTTCAGAAATTTGCTCGATTTTCTCTATATATTTTTTTCCAGAGATTTTATTTCTTTTTCGAGCTTCATGTATTTTTTTTCATTTACCCAGATACTGATCCTCCTTCTTTCTTTTGCCAACTTTCTCTCTTCATAAATTTTTCGCCATTTCTCCCCCAACCTTGTTCATTCTCTATAAGCTCAAGAAATTATAGGGATAAAAACATATTTAAAATTTAAAGATCAATGTGGCTCAGAATAAACGTTTTGGCTCAAAATTGGCTAACTAGGGAACCATGAGTTCATAGGTAGTCTTTTATGGTAAGTAGGCTAAACAATAGATGGCCTTCATTTTCAAAAATTGTACACATATATGGCTTCAATGAAGATACCAGAGCAAGTTCTAGAGTTCTATCAATCATGAATGACACACTCAAGAAAAAATAAGTTTGCATAATATAAAGCAGTTTAAGGCACAAAAGCTCACAGGCTTATTTTTCGCAACATGCTCAAATACCCAATTTTCTTAATATATGCCAAGCAAATAAATAACTTTCCTCTTAACAATTTATCATATTATTCCCACAAGTATGTTATCCCATGCCATAAAATATTCATAGCAAAATCATACGGGAGTTGGGTATGAAAACTGAATTAAAACCACATAAAAGCAATTAAACGTACTAAAGCGGTAACGTACTAAACAAAAATAAAAAAATTCAAAAAAATCAAAAATTTTAATGCAAATATGCTCTACATGCAGTCCTAAATTCAATGCAAAATGCAAGAAAGTACTAAATTACGCATTCTTGACAACCCCCCAAACTTAAATATGTTTCGTCCCGAACATATGAGAAAATTATCAAAAGTAAGAAGAATGCGTAATAAATACTTACATGGATCACTGTGGTGGTGGAGGTGGAGGGTAGTGGCCCTGTGAGATGTGCCACTGGTCCATACGACATATCATCTCGTACATATGCTGCTGCTGCTGGGTGATGGCATCGAAACGCTGTAAGTACTCCTGGTGATATCAGATGTGGCTATTAACTGATAAGTGTCATATACCAATTTGCCCACATCTGCATCTACCCTTTCGAGTCTCTCACTCATAGTAAATGGTCGATTACCCCCTTGGCGAGATAATTCCGGCATCTCCCTCATTAGCTCATTCTGCTCGTCTTGAGCAACAACCCCTTCTACCTCTCTAAGTAGCCAGTTACCCCTATTTCTAATAGAAGTGGCTTCGGGGTTAGGAAGCTTAACTGTTGTTCTATCTGCTTGAATGAGCCAGTAATCACACCCATCGAATTCTATCATTTTCATAGAAGTTAGACATTCAAGCCAATCAATTTAGGCCTCGCGGCCTCCGCATACCCTTCCAAATTAATATTGAAATATTCAGCAATAGAGGTAATCATCCCCCCGATGCAAATTCTACCCCTCTCACTTTTTCTTATCCTATCAAATTGCCGGGCTATCATAGCCCCGATGTTTGGCACAACTTCAGTCCCTGACGCCATACACCATATCATAAATAATTCGTCTACCCTCAAACGCCCCTCTACTCTCCTCCCTCGCAAAAATTATTTCAGCTAAGACTCGTTGAATATATCGAAATACCGGGTTTTGAATGCTAGACGCATTTGAAGTGTCTGGCGTGTAGATTCATTTCCCAGTTATTTTTTTCCAAAATCTATCCTTATCGAACTCCCCGTGCTCCTCAACCCCATAAGCCAGAGTTTTGTAAATTTTATTTAGATCATCTATACTTAGTTCCCTTGGCTCATTCCCCAGGCGAAACTTAACTTTCATCAAGTTTATTTTTAGAACCACCAATTCAAAGCTACTTAAGAATTCAAGTGTGATAATGGAATAAGTGGTCCAATACCCATTTAAAAATTCATGCCAATCAATTCTACCATACAAAGCTCAAAAATCTTCCAATAAACCTAAATTCGTAAGGGTTCATCAGGATACCTCGTATGAATCCATGGGTGAAAGTAGAGTATCGCCTATCTAGCCCGATGGGTTTCATTTGGCAAATTTACATTTGAAGCTTCGGGCTCCTCGGGGTCGAAAATCGGTTGAGGCTCGGGTTTGGGCTCCCAAGTCGGCTCCCTCCTTCTTCTTGTATTTCTCCTAGTTCCTCTTTCCTCCATAGAAGCCATGAATTTCAAGATTTTGAAGAGAAAAATCTGAAATTTTGGAGTTTTTTGGAGTACCCCCAAACTTGGTGTAGAACTTGGAAAAGTTGGAATTTGAAGGTATTTGGTGGTGGGTTTCTTGAGAGGGTGAAGGATTTGTGATTTTTATTTGAGATTTATGGTGAATGTGGAGAGATTTGGAGAGTAGTTTGAGAATTTAGGGAGAGTATTTTCGTGGGTTAGGGTTTGTGTAGGAGAAAGTGTGAGAAAAAGTGAGAATTTGGGGTTAAAATAGGGGTTTTTAGTAGTCTGCCCGATTCTAGTTTCTGGGCCACACCGCCGTGTGAGGTCACACGGGCTGGCCATGTGGCCCTGCTCGTGGCTGCTTGTGTGTCCTGTTTGCTGGCCCTTTGTCACATGGCCCGACCTGTGGTGCTGGGCAGTTCGCCCTCTCGCACGAGTCACTACTACAAGTATACAATGTAGTTTATAGAATAATCACAAGCAAGGTTGTATTCCTCAAGGATTGATATTCGAAACACTTAGGCTATAATAACAACGTATTCCAATTTTATTGAAGTGACCAAAAATCAAGTTATTTTAACTAAAAATAAAAAATAAAAGAAAACAAAAGAAATAAATTTGCGAACCCCACAAGTATTTTCACCATCTATAGGAGCAACCTTAGGCATATAATCTCAACATGTTTCTTCAATAATAAATGCAAATAAAGTTTTAAAAACTAATTCATGCAATTCTATGGGTTCAACTCCTAAAATAGTTTATTCTCCCTCCCGGGTGGCATATAAACAGTAGATTAATAAAAATTAAGGTATCCCGATCCATCACAACTATCATTAACTCCCAAAGATCTTTGAATTGAAGTACTCCCCACAAACAGAAGTAGTCTCCCAATACATTACCTTGTTTATGTCCGAATTCGATTTTCGTCTTACTAGAACTCACCTCTCGGATTATGGACTAGAAGTATGACATGCAAATTATTAATCAGATAATCGACAATTATAAAATAAGCACTCGAATTCATAAAATAGAAAGCATGAATTAATTAAGAAAATAAACAATCATATTTAATCCACAATTGCGATTATGCCCGTAAGATCCGAAAGATATGCCAAACATTGATTACAAACTCATAGACAAATTTGAATCAACATTAAGATATTGTTTAAGCACAAATAAGAGTTCTTAGACATAGAAAGAAAACTCTTTCTTGTCAGGATGGATTCCCCTCTTAAGCCTTCGAAGCTCTTGTGCTCCCGTAGATGAGAAAGCCTTGTGGTGTTAGCCTTCTTTGCTTAGAAGATCTTCAATTCTTCGGTTCCTGTGTTATTTGATGTGTTTTCACTGTATCAACTTGTATATTTTCGTGCAAGCCTTGGGTCCCTTTTATAGATGTTTGGAGAGATCACTTGTAGAGTTGGAATGGGAAGCAAACTCTGAAAAACGAATCGAAACAGAGTCCCACAGGGCCTGGTCGTGTGGTGTGTCCTTCAGCCTTTCTTTGCACGCCCATGTGAGATCACACGGGCAGGTGGTGCGATGTGATCCTTTTCCCACACGGCCGTGTGACTTCACACGATCCGATCATCTGGGCCTGACTCCGTCCTTTGTTTTTGCCCTATTTCACACGGTTGTGTGGTTTCACGATATTTCCACATGGCCGTGTGACACCACACGGTCCCACCGTGTGAAGTATTTTTGTCCACTTTCTTCGTCGTTTTGATCTTCTTTTTGCATTCGCCAATCTTAGCCGGGTATTCCAACTGATATTTCTTTATTTAAAGCTTCGTTTCCTGCAAGAAATACAAGAATACACAGTATCATGCCCTTTTAAGGAAACCAAGTACAAACATAGTAAATATGCATGCAAATGCATTAAATATATATCATTTTAAGCCCCAAAATGCACGTATATTTTACACACATCAAGAAAACTGGGACTGGCCCATAGGCCGAATTCTCCTACACAGCCCACGGGCCCATCTCTTAGGTACAAAAATATCCCTCATATAATCTTTAAGTTAATTAATTAATAATCCTCATACGCATTATAATTCAGTATTTGTTTATTGTCTTATTATGTCGATCATCGTGCTGACTTTAGCGTCAGAAGGGCCTCTCTGGGATAACCCCCAGGATCCTCTAATGATTGCATGTATGTGTAGGCAAGTTCCCAGTCGAAGGTTCTTCCATCTCTTAAACAAGAAGACGTGAAGACTTCCCCCTCGGGAAGATGACTAACATGAAGACTTCCCTATCGGGGAAAGGATTTTGGTCAACCCAGTTGACTTGGAGTGACCTGCCCTAAAAAGCAATATCATTTTAGCGCCATATATGGGAACAACAAAAGTCGAAGATGAAGACCCGATCTCAAGCGCATGGAGCCGGATCCCAAGCTGAAGGCCCTGGGGGCAGAGACCAGTAAGAGGAAAGGCCATCAAGAAGGCGGGAGTCCAGCTACCTCTCCACCGGAAGAGCGCTGCCTCTCCCGCAAGAAGAAAGGACGCCTCCACCTCCTTCCGAAGGAGGTCCACCCATTGAAGAATTTTACCTACCTGTCGGAAGGACGCCACATCCCCCATGGGAGGGAAGGACGTTACCACCGCTGCGCGGAAGAGGGGTTTGTCCCTCGAAGAAGTTTACCTAACCCGGGAAGCCTTCTGAGCTCTACTAGATGAAGCTTCCTGGAGTACTTTGAAGAGTCAAGCTGTGGCAGGAGCCTCGGGGAGACCGCTCCGGGCTCCACCCACCATTAAAGACCTGACCTGGAAGATCAATGAAGAATAAAAGAAAATGCGGTGAGAATCATGAAGAGCCTCTACTAGCTGAATAATCTCAAACTGCTGGCTATGTAGCTAGGAATCAGCAAGAAAAACTATCACATTGAAGATGAGAAGCCACTCCCCTTCTCCGGGAGTGGCACCGCCTCCTCCAAAACCAATAAAGGTGCAGCCTCTTCCTTCTGAGGGAACTCTGCCTATTGAAGAAATTCATTTAACGCGAAAACCCTAATCGAAGAAGTTGCCCTATATGTTTCAAGGAATCATGTTACGGAAAAAGATAAAGGAAATGAAGGACTTGGAAAAAAATCAAGGATACATGCACGCTCCCACTGGAAGAGAAACTAGAAATGAAACCTAATACTCCCAACCCCACACTCACAAACCCGTAGAAGAGTGGCAGGTGGTAAAGCATTAGCCAAACCAACTCGCAGGCCATCGCTATAGGGAGTATGTTCATTGGCCCTACCATCCTGGTCAAGCCATTGTCCTCGGGAATCAAGATCTCCAGCCTTCCGGAGCATGATGAGACCGAAGGTCTACCAGGAGTAGGGGTGGGCATTCGGGGTCGGGTAGTCGGGTCCCGACCCGACCCAATCGGATATTACCCGATCGGGCCGGGTGTTTTTTGAAAAAAAACGGATAGCGGGTACCCCGATACCTGAGCTTAATAACGCGGGTCGGGGACCGGGTAGTGTGGTTATCACCCGACACCTGATCGGGTACCCGCTTATTTTCAAAAAACAAAATGAAGAAAGGGGGCAAAGGTCGAGATATAAGCTTATGTTCTGTCTTCACTCTTAATAATCTCTCGATTTCGCTTTCCACCTCACGGCGCTTGGCATGAGTCCCGACTTGGCAAAGATAAGGTAACCCCTTTCTCATTTATCTCTCGTTTCTTCTTCTCTCTCTCTAAGCAAATGGTATGTGATGTGAATATGTGATTTTGGTGTAATGTATGGTAGACTTGTAGTTGCAATTTGGCTTAAGTTATTGGGAGTTGTTTTAAAAAGCTGGGTAGCCACCAATAAAAAAAAAAGTTGGGTAGCTTTTGTCTTTTTCCTATTAGTCTTTTTAGTTTTTTTATATAATATATTGATCAAAAATTAGGTGCCCAAACCATGTGATGCTACTTTAACCGACATCCTACTTTATTTTTGGGGCCCAAGACTTTGCAAGAAGGAAAAAGTCTTTGTAAAAAATATCAAGAAAAAAAAAGTAAAAAGTCATTGCTCTAACCCGATTGATCGGTACTGGTTTTTCGCACCAACAGTCGGGTATCCGATATTATCGGTCGGTAGCGGGTAGCCATATTTGGTACCCGATAAATTCGGGTACCCGACCCGAACACCCGAAAACCCGACTACCCGACCCGATGCCCACCCCTAACCAGGAGCACCTAGACAAACTTCATGCAAAGGCGGATCTCTGCAGTATGATGGACATTTCCTATTATAAAGTGTCAGACAACACTAACCAAGAGTTACTAACTTGGTTGATTAGCTACCAATTAGATCAATCAATGGGATAGATAAACTCACTACTGCCTTCGCATGATGATTCTCCATCATAAGGAAGTCTTCAGAGACCATGACTCATCTTGTTCAAGTAAAACAACCGGAAGGAGAGTTACTGCAGGACTTCATGCAATGATTTGTGTAGGTCGCAGGATCCAATGTCGGGAACATCAAACAAGAAGGCAGATCGTTGAGAAGACATGAGGATAGACCCCTCCTTCCATAAGACTCCATTCAACAACTCAGAGAGCTGAAGGAGGCGCCTTTGCCTAGCTGAAGAGGGCGCCCTTGCCCGCTCAAGGGGACACCCCTGCCTGGCCGAATGAGCGCCCTTCCGCAACCTCCTCCTCCTAAAGGGCTCTACTCACCATATAAGTCCGCTAGACCCTAGAAGCTCTCCAACTCAATGAGGCTACCCGGAACACTCTACGATATTAAAGCTCCCAGAGCCATACGAGAATATTCCCGAGCTCCGCTAGCTGCACAAAGTCCCCTCGTAAGGGCATTCTGCCGTTACAGGTTGCAACAGTAACTGTATGAAGAATGACCCTCACTCGGCTAAAACGGAAGAGATGAACAATGGACTGGAAAACAACTAGGCATTGAAGAAGCCATCACAGTAATGGAGGATAAACAAACCTTGAAGTCCAGAAAGGATATGCGCAAATTCCCCTCGACACTCAAGCTGAAGATTCAAGAGCCATCCAGACTAGTCAAACTATCTCTGGAACAAACAACCATTTATGGGAAGATAAAATTCCCTAGACAACTTGTGGATGAACCATCCTCGGCTGAAGGGAATTCCGTAAAATCTCCATTCATTGGAAAGATCAACCCCAACATGAAATGAGAAAGAAATGCTCAGCTTATTGTAGAAGACGAAGACTCCATAGATGGAGAGAGCTGAACCATGAAGGAATCATCCTGAGAACCCATCGCACACGGAACCAGGAGCAGCCAAGTGTCCATTGAAGTGTTTTCACTTGGAATTCTCTCTGAACAAGGGACTCCCTCAAATTTCTTTTGATCTCTCAAGTTTTTACTCAAGCCGCTCGAGAGAAATGGAGACAAACTCTGAAGGCACTTAGAAGAGCCATGCAAAATTGAAACTCCCAAGCCTCCGAAAGTAGTACAATTCATTCAACTATAATGGTGAAAACTCTAGAGCGAGACAAGGAATACCAAATTCCATGGACACTGGCGAAAATAGAATGACCGAACCAGAAATTCAACAACCGCTAATGTCTCGACCTCCAAGTGCAATGGAAGAAGGACCAAAATCCAGAACCTGGCTTGAAATATATGAAAACCCCGAAAAAAATGGGGAAAACGCGAAGAAAAATGGGTTAGGGGGCTTCGGATGCCCCCTAAGGCTGCGCCCTCCTCTTCCCGGGAGGACTTTCAGGCATGCCCTTGTGGCTGCCCAGGGAGGGTACCAAGGGGGCACCCTCGCCTGCTCCGGTGAGGCATCTCGGGATACCCTTTACCGCCTATGAATCTCTAATGTATCTCTGCTTGACACACTTCATTGGGACATCGACACTTCACATCTTCTGAAGAGCAATGGAGAAAAATATTCCCGAGTAAACACTTAGACCATGATCCTCCAACTAAGCTCATATCAAGAAAGACTCCCATATCATGGAGTCATTAATATAATTTACGGAAGCCCAGAGGCTATGGAGTACACTTCCAACATACTACGAGGAACACAATGAACCTAGCATGGGCGCCACTCCCAGGCAGAGGACACCAAACTTCAACATAGGAACAACGGTACCCGCAACATTTGAAATATAAGTCTCAGAAAGACCTAGTCCGAACCAACCAAGGGCTCATGCAACCATGATTCGGATGAAGGTTGAGTTATTAACAAAGACAAGAATCAAAGAGCCACTCACAAAGGACCGCACAAAGTAGCATGCTACCCGGATCTGGGCGCCCAACCAGGGCTACCCCACAGGAGCTTCATAATAATACTGAAGAAGTCTGGAGGAGAAAGATCACTCAAATCAATCATTAACAAGCTCCACTAAAAGCTCTGTGCTGCCAAAAACACCAAAGGACGAATATTCATATGATTGGAGTCATCAACATAATTTCTGGAGGCTCTAAAGAGAAAGGCATGCTCTTCATGATAGACACAATGATCAAGTCCACTGGCGGGATCAACCTTCCACTCTCATAGGGGATGAATACCCTACACTGTATCACGAAGATGATTCGAAAGTGGCACAACTATTGAAGATCTCAATACAGCTCGAGAATGTTATATTAAAGATGAGCAAGCTCCCCTAACCAGACAGTAAGAGTGCCACACCACCTTAGGAACCACAAATCTTGCTAGTTCCTACTCTCCTCAGCAAACATCATCCAGCTAAGACCCCAGATGGAAAGGCTCTCCAGTTATACCTTGCACTCCCGGGGACGAGGGGCTCCGTCTCAAGGGAGTCCCCATAAATCACTCTTCCAATGATGCTTTGCGCTCTCGGAGAGGAGGAGCTCCCTCTCGGGGGAGTCCCCATAAATCAGTCACTACAGTGATGCTTTGCGCTCCCGGAGAGGAGGAGATCCCTCTTGGGGGAGTCCCCGTAAATCAATCTCTCCAGTAATACTTCGCGCTCCCAGATAAAAAGGGCTCTCTCTCAGAGAAGTCCCCGTAAATCAATCTCTCCAAAGATGCTTCGCACTCCTATAGAAAAGGCCCGTAAATCAATCTCTCTGATAATGCTTCGCTCTTTCAGAGAGAAGTCCCCATAAATAAACTTCTCCAGAGATGTTACGCGCTCCTGGAGATGAGGGGCTTCCTCACGGGGTAGTCCACGTAAATAAACCTCTCCAGAGATGTTACGCGCTCTCGGAGATAAGGGGCTTCGTCATGGGGGAGTCCCCATGAATAAACCTCTCGAGTGATGTTACCCGATCTTAGAGAAAAGGGGATTCTTCAATGGGGGAGTCCTTGTAAATAAATATCTCCAGTGATGCTAAGCGCTCCCGGAAAAGAGGCGTTCCCTCACGAGGGAGTCCTCGGAAATTAAACCCCATTCGGCTAAGAACTCGGATGGGAGGGATCTCCTCACTAGGGGGCGCAGTAAATTTTCCTCCTCCAGTTAAGACCCCGGAGGGAATGAGGAGCCTCATAGGGATTCCCGGAAATTGTTCTTCCCCACTGAGAATGTGCAACAAGAGGGCAAAAATGTTAAACACGTGTGGTGAAGAGGTGAATAAAGCAAGAACATGGAGGAGGCTCCAGAAGGGTGTCCCCTCCGGACTCTGGAAGGGTGCCCCACGAGCTCCATAAGGGCGCCCACTCTGGGCTTCGAAAGGGTACCCAGTAAAATATTTCTCCCCAACAAAGATGTACAAAGAAAAAGAAGGCGAAAATGCTAACAAGGGCGGAGTAAAGAAGAACTTGGAGAATCTCCAGAAGGATGCTCCCTCCAAGCTCCAGAAGGATGCTCTCCCCAAGCTCCAGAAGGGTGCTCTATTTGAGCTTGAGAAGGGTGCTTTTTCCGAGCTCCGAAAGGAATAAAGCAAAACACAAGTATCTCTAGCCACTCCGGAAGAATTAAAGTTTTCGTTCAAAAGGGAAGGGTTCATCTCTACAAAAATAAAGAATAAATCCCCACGGATAAGGAATCAGAAGCTAAACTCCGGATTAGACAAATGTAGGTCCTAAGGGGTGTGGTGTAAGGTTTAGAAGGGGAGGGGGTTGAATAAACCTTACCAAATTTTCGAATTAAGTCCTTTAAAATTATTCAACAGAGTTGACTCAAACAGTTGTGTCCTTGAGGGACAACTAAATTGGCTATTCAGCTGAGTTACTCACTCAACAAACTCGATAGAACTGTTGATAATATAACTCGACTGCTTAACCCAAATACTTAACTTGGCTAGTTTGGTTTTTAACAGTGGCAGACTTAACACCATTTGTTCTATTTTAAGCTTGTTTTAAACACTTGATTTTTTAGCACTTGGTTATTTATCAGTTGGATAGAAAATATAATACTAACAATAGTTATAAAGTAAATATGCAGGAATGTAAATGTGCTGAAAGTAAATAACACAAATATTTTATAGAGGTTCGAAGATGGGGTAATTCTTCTAATCCTCTCTTCTCCAACTCCTCGAGGAATCCACTATGTAACATATCAGTTTACAAAGCAGTTATCAGTCTAGAGACAACCTTGATCACACACCTGGCTTCTGTTGTGACGCAACTTCTTCACTCAGCTGCCTAGCTACCACAACTCACTTCTTCAAGTTCTTGGATTTGATCACGAAGCCCTCCAACAAACTTGAATCTGGTTCGACCTTGAACCTTTCTACAATCCTTCAACTCGGAATGTAGGCCACTTTTGTTTCTTTAATAGTTTTCTCTTCAATAGTTTGAAGTTATCTCTCCTTCACAGTGTGCGTTGGATCGAGTTTCTTCGAGTTTCAGGGTTGAGGAATTTCTTGATAAGTTTTGAGAATATTATAGATCACTTGCTTGAATATTTCTTGATATCTCAGGTGTGCAAGATCACTTTTCTCAATAGCTTCCTCAGCCTTTTATAGTGCCCATTAGAAATTTTGCCCGTTGAAGAGATAGGCTAATTCCAAATGTCACTTTGTGTTTGTTGGCTTGTCTTTTCTTGGTCTGCAGCCTTGGTGATGTTGACATTTCCTCGTATTAATAGCATTTCAACATTTGCAGGTGCCTGACACAAGGTGCAGTGTTTCCCATTGGCTCATTCCTTTTGCACAGTTCTGGGACAAACACTTTAGACCTGGCAACTTTGACATATTACTAAATGAAGTAATATTCTTAACTTTAATCAACGGTTCTAAGTCAGTTGTCTTGACTTGACTGCTGCCTTTACCCCAGGTGACTTGAGTCAGCTCCAATCATTGGATTCATTCAACTGTCACTTGAACTTGTAGACTTGGTTTCTTGAGTTGACTTGACTGACACTTATCACAGTTGTTCCTCAGATAACTCTCTTTCAATCGAGTCCTTGTCTTCCTTCATGGCCTTACTCAGCTAACACACAACAAAGTCTTCACACAGTCTGCAGTGGACTTCTTGTAATCTTTGACATAGCTGACTTGACTCAGCTTTCTCAGTCCTATCTATTATAATACAAATTACAAGGAAAACGGGGTGCCAACTTCCTAGTTTAAGCTTTACATGGTATCATCAAAATCTAACATATAAATTTCCTAACAATTTTCCCCCTTTTGATGATGCTAAAACTTAAAATAAATAAATAAACAACAAAAAGATGTACAAGCAGTGCAGTTACAAAGAATGTATGCTTGAATGAATCATTTTATTAATCATAGCATTCTTGTCCTTTACAAAGTTGTTTACATAAGGTATCATAGATTTTCCTATACAGAGCTCTATATAAATACATCAGTACAGTGTATCTAAGCTAAGTATACAAGAAAATTTGCAGAGCCTATACAGAAGACTTACATTAATGTATTTACAACAAAATACACGAAGGGGTTTGCAACACACTTCAACGCATTTGCTGCTTCTTTCTTCTCTCTTCTTCATCAGCTCTCTTGCGATCATCCTCTGATCTCCTTCTATTCCTTTCCCCTTCTTCTTTCTTTTTTTTCTCATACGCTCGCCTAGCAGCAGGGTCATCCCTCCGCTTCCTCTCTTCCCATTCGCGAGCACTTTTTTCATTCTCAGCTTGTTTCCTCTTAAGAGCCTCAGCGTTCTTTCTTGCAACTTCTTTCTTGCCTCAACGTTCTTATAAATGAATAACCTTAGGAGATGGCTCATCATCAAAATTAAATCTCATTGGAGCTGTCTTCTCACTGACTTGACTCTTAGTTTTGAGAACATCCTCAACTGTGTCCGTCGCAAGATTGTCATGATGTGTGGACTCAGCTTCATCCTCTGATCCCAAAAATGATGTATCTATGTTCTCTTGGGAGTCATGAAGAGCGTTTATCTCATCTTCTGCATCAATGTCTTCAATTTGAGGAATGTTCTGATCATCTTTACCCTTACCCAGGAAAGTCTCAACCTCCCTTGGGCCTTCTATACCCCCAGCAGTCTCAACTGCTGCAGGGCCTTCTACATTCCCTTCGACAGTCTCAACTGTCTTAGGGTATTCTACTATCCCTTTGGCAGACTCAGTTGTCTTAGGGTCTTGGACAGTGGCATTCATCAGAGTTTCAACTCCTTGGATTGCACTTTCAGAGCCCTCAGTGTTAACTCCCAGGGCTTCACCATCCTTTGCCTCAGTTGAGGCAGCAGTGTCGTCGACCTTCAATGCAGCTGACATCTCAGCTGAAACAAACTTAATTGTTTGAGCGTCATTAATGTCACTCTGCTCTTTTGTGTTTTTCTCAACTTCACCTCCTAACTTCATTAATTTGTCTCTCACAGCAACCTCCAACCCAGTTGTAGTGGAGAGAGTTTCCCCCTCAACTGGTGTACCAACTGAGTGAATGACAGTGGGGTCACTCTGCTCCTGAGACGCGGCTTCAGTTGCCAATGAGTGTTGAGCCGCAGGGGCAGGTGTGTTAACACCTTCTTCAGGGCTTGGCTTGGCTTGGGGGCCCAAAGTCCCAGCTTCATCGCCAATTCCCTGCGAGCCATCAGGTGAGTGCACGGGGGATGTCGTTGCAGCTATGTCCGTCGCAATTAGCTGCGCCACTCCCAGAGGATAAGTCTGAAGAAGAGTTTGGGAAGACTCTCCTGGACCTTCTAGTAGGCTTTGCTTGTGCATGGATCTGGATTCTTGTAGAGTCTGCTGCAGTTCTGACTTTTCCACTGTAGCAGCTGGATCCATATCTTCATCACTGTCAGTGTAATCATGAAGGTGCTCATGTGTATGCTCAAGAATCCCTGTGAACACACACATTTTGGAACTCTCCAAGGCTCTTGCTCGCTCCTCAGCTTTCTCCTTCTCATCCTTCTTAAGTATGCAGAGGATGTCCAAGCAGTTTTCTTTATTTAGAGCAGATTGGACATCTGTAACACCAAGGAATCAGAGAAGGTATTTTTCCTCCTCGGTGAATTCAGGGCGAGTGAACTGCTTCCTTGCATGATCCAACTTCCATGCCCTCCATTCCCTCAATCTTCTCTGGATGTCAGGGTAAACAGAAGAATACATGATTAAGTCATCATCATTGCTTTCTTCTCTGATCTCCTGAATGGGGGCTAGCGGGCCATGCTCCTCCTCAGATTCAGCAGCGTCTGTACGAGGAGGTGAGACAACCTTTCCTTCAATAGGTTCTATTGTCTCAGCTGCTTCAACTTCCTCAGATGTCTTCCTTACAAATGGGTCTTACTGGATCCTCTGCTGATCATCATCAGCAGTCATCTCTGGTACATCAACAACTTCTGGAGACTGCTCTTCCTGAGCATCAACAGTCTTACCTTCTTTCTCCGGTTGGGTGCCTGATTCAGCTGTCTTCTCAAGCTCAAAGTGCCTGAACAACCGTCTTTTTTTGGTGCAAGCCAACTGAATCTCAGGTTCCACCTCCGTAGACTCTTCAGTTGCAGGGGCCTGGGCACCTTTCTTAGAGGCAACTGCCTTTTTTGACTTGACAGTCCTCTTCTTCTTCACGATAAGGGAGGGAATTTGGGGTTCCTCCTCTATCTCGGCTGCTGGGGCAGGTGTCTCAGCTGCACGGGCAGGTGACTCAGCTGTATAGGCGGGAGCTTTGGACTTTGCTGTGGGAGTAGGTGCTTTCTTTGTTTTGGATGTGGGGGCAGGGGCAGGCTTAGATACATAAGATCTCTTCTTAGCTGGAGAGGTTTCAGATGTGCCTTCGGGATCAGTTGATTCCCGCTCACTAGTATCAGTCTTTCTGGCATGAGCCTTCTTCTGGGCTGCTGAGATGTTCTCCTTGAACAACTTATTGTTGACATGGAATGGCTTGCCATGGCTGAGAGCAATACCCTTCACCTCCATTAGATGGTCAATCACCAGGCCATAACCCAAGGAACAACCAAAAGACCCATCCTCCTTGTAGGTCATGTTCAACACATTCTGGCAAATTCGATTAAACACAAACTCAGCCCAGTTGACTTTCTTATCTTGCATGATCGCAACCATCACGATCAGCTTAGTCTTGGATAGCTGATTGGAGCTTCCAAACTTCATGTCCATGCACTTTGAGACGACGTCGATCAGCTTATGGTAGTCATCCTTCAAAGACTCCTTCTTGGCTGTATAAACAACCTTCGCAACACATTCCGGCTTGGCAATTTCTTTCCAAGCAGCAGCTAAGTCGACATCCTTCTCAGCAATGTCCTTCAATCCTTCACTGGGCAGAAAACAGTGCTCAGCAAGATCTTTTGCAGTGAGTTTGATGACCTTGATGTGGACGAAAAACCTAATTTCATCGTCCTGCACCTCTACATTCACATAGAACATGGCGACATCTTCAAGGTACGTATGTGTGAACTGCATCGTCAGAAAGTCCTTTAGGCTGGACTTCTCCAAGTTTTTAGCAATCTTTTTGACTAGGGCTTCATTGACACCCTGTTTGATCATGCCTTCAAAATCCACCGAAGCAACAGTGTGGATTTGCTTTGAGAGCTTCACGAAATCATGAGTTTGGGCCATTTTCAGATAATTTTACCGATTAGAACATGAGAAAACTTGCTTGTAAGAACTAGGGTTTGCACTTAGTTACATAGAGAATGCTTTTTCTTTGCTGAAGATGAATAGTTCGTGTGAGGAGAGAGAAAACTGAAGTTTCGTATATAAGGAACGTGAAAGGACATCGTATGGAATTTTGAAAATTTTGATCAAGATCAATGGCTAGGATTAGAGCTTCAAAACCACATTTAATTCCCCCGCATTAAATGCAATAGCATTTATATCCAATCATATGTTTTACTATGCAGCTTTTACTGTGACAGCCATTATTACGCTGATATCATCCTCAAAAACATTCCCACTTAATTAAAACGACAATGTTTTTGTCACTTAGCTCATAAATGAGCAGTCATATCCAAAGTGACTCAACTCTGCTCATCTCTTCTCATGATGTAACTCAACTATCAACTAACTCGATACAACCAACTTCCTGACTGGGCTGTTTCACTTGGCTGAAATGTGAAACTTGCTCATTTTATATTTTCTCATCTTCTTTCTCTGCTTATTGAGTCTGTTGACTGTTCTAACTCAGCTCAATTAATCCTAACTCATTCTTGAGTTCTTCAAATCTTGATTCACATAAAGGCTTTGTAAGTATATCAGCTAACTGCTTATCAGTTGAGATGTATTCCAAGGTGATGTCTTTCTTTTCAACATGATCTCTTATAAAATGATATCTGACATCAATGTGTTTTGTTCTTGAATGCAATACTGGATTTTGAGTGATTGTAATAGCACTAGTGTTATCACACATAATTGGAATTTCTTTTTCTTCAACATCATAATGTCTCAGTTGTTGTCTCATCCATAAGACTTGGGCACAACACCTGCCCGCAACTATGTACTATGTACTCGGCTTCAGTTGTGGATGTAGCTATTGAATTTTGTTTCTTGCTGAACCAAGAAACCAATCTATTTCCAAGCATTTGACATGTACCTGAGGTACTCTTTCTTTCAACTCTACATTCAGCATAGTCTGAATCTGAGTAGCCAATAAGTTTGAATCCTCCTTCTTTTGGATACCATAAGCCGACTTCCTGGCATTCTTTTAAATATCTTAGGATTCTCTTAGCTGCAGTCATGTGGCTCTCCTTTGGTGCAGATTGAAATCTTGCACATACACTTACTACAAAGGTGATGTCTGGCCTGCTTGTTGTTAGATAGAGCAATGATCCAATGATGGCTCTATATCTGGTTTGATCAACAGCTTTACCATCTGCATCTATGTCCATCTTGACTGATGTATTCATAGGAATCTTCACAGAAGACTTCTATTCCATACCAAATTTTTTCACTAAATCTCTGGTATACTTGGTTTGGCTTATGAAGCTTACATCCTTCAATTGCAGACTTGATGTCCTAGGAAGGAAGTCAGCTCTCCCATCATACTCATTTCAAATTTGCCGTGATAAGGTTTGAGAACTTGTCACACAGCTCTCTTTGTTTGTAGATCCAAATATGATGTCATCCATATATATTTGAACAAGCAATAATTTCTCGCCATCTTGAATTCTGAAGAGTGTTCTATCAACATTGTGTTTAGTGAACCCATTGTTAGTTAGAAATTGAGACTATGTATCATACCATGCTCTAAGTGCGTGTTTTAATCCATAAAGTGCCTTATTGAGCTTGTAGACCTTATCCCCAATAGTTTTCTGCTCAAACCCTGGAGGTTGTTCAACATAGACTTCTTCCTCTAGAAAATCCATTTAGAAATGCACTCTTCACATCCATTTGATACAAAGTGAACTTCTTATGTGCAACATAGGCAAGAAACATCCTTATTGCTTATAATCTTGCAATAGGAGCAAATGTTTCATCAAAATCTATGCCTTCTTCTTGGCAGCATCCTTTGGCTACCAACCTTGCTTTGTTTCTTACAACAGATCTTTCTTCATTCATATTGTTTCTGAAGACCATTTTGTACCAATAACATTTTGGTAGGTTGGCCTTTAGACTAATTCCCATACTTTGTTCAACTCTTCTTGCATGGCTTGAATCCAATGTGTATCCTCCAATGCTTGAGACACATCTTTAGGATCTATTTGGGAAATAAAAAAGTAAACATAGCTTCATGTTGTGCTCTGGATCTGGTTCTTATGCCATCTCTAACTTCTCCAATGACTAACTCTGGTGGATGGTCTCTCAGCCATCTCACATCAGGTTGGAGTAAGTCTAGATTCAACTGTCTCGCAGCTAAGTTGTCTAGAATAGCTCTTTCATCTTCATTCATCTGTAGACCTTCAGCTGTCTCTAAGATTCAACTATCTCATCTTCATCTCGGTTGAGTGCTCTCATTTCAGCTTCAACATAAGGACTCTTCTGCATAGTTGGCTGATTCAGCTTATCAGATAACTCTTCAATGTCTTCTCCATTAATATTAGGTTCATCAAAAACCACATAGATAGACTCTTCTGTGACCATAGTCCTTTTGTTTAGCACTGTATAGGCTTTACTTTCAGCTGAGTATCCTATGAAGATACCTTCATCATCTTTAGCATCAAAAGCCTTTAGATTATCCTTGTCATTGTTATGGATGAAGCATGTGCATCCAAATATTTTGAAATATCCAACATTTCGCTTCCTCCCTGTCCAAATTTCATAGGGAGTCTTGGTCAATTGCATGTTAATCATGCATGTATTCTGAGTGTAACATGTTGTGTTTATGGCTTCAGCCCAGAATCTTTTAGGCAATCCAGCTTCAGCTAACATGGTCCTTGCAGCTTCCTTGAGAGTTCTGTTCCTTCTTTTAGCTACTTCATTCTGATGTGGAGTCCTTGAAGTTGATAACTCATGAGCAATACCATTTTCAATACAATACTGAGTTATTATCCCATTTACAAACTCAATTCCCCTGTCAGATCTTATTTTTATAATGGTTTGACTCTTCTCATTTTGAACTCTTTTCATTAGCTGAGGTAACTTCGGTAGTGTTTCCTTCTTTTTACACATGAAGATTGTCCATGTATATCTTGAATAATCATCCACCACTACCAGTGTGTATTTCTTTCCACTTATGCTAGCTGGCTCCACTGGATCGAATAAATCCATCCGCAACAAGTGCAGTATTCTTATTGATGAAGGACTTGGCTTATCCTTGAATGATGATTTGATTTTCTTTCCCATCTGGCATGCATCACATACAATTTCTTTCTTGTACACCGAGTCTGGCAATCCTTCTACAAGATGACTTCTTGCAAGCTTGTTGATTGTCTTGAAGTTCAGATGACTCAACTTCTTGTGCCACAACCAACTTGATTTGGCTGTGCTATTTGCTAGCAGACATGTGCTTGGTGTAGCAGTAGACAAATCCACCACATACATATTCTTTTGTCTTGATCCTTGCAACATATTTCATTGGATTCAACATCTTTGATGTGGCATACTCCCATGTTGAATCCTACATTGTAGCCTTTGTCACAGAGTTGGCTGATGTTTAATAGGTTGAAGTTGAGGCCTTCAACATAAGCAACATTTGTGCTTTCCAGTCCATTCTTCTTGATGGATCATGTGCCTTTGATTTTCCTTGGAGCTTCATTTCCTCCAAATATAACTTTTACTCATCTAATCTCCTTGAATCTTGACAGGTTTCTCTTATTTTCTGTCATGTGTCTGGAACATCCACTATCCATATACCAGGTTTCTTGGCACTCAGCTGCTCCTTGAACCTGCAATCAGGGAAATCAGTTTTTAGGTACCCATACTTGTCTGGGTCCTGGGGGATTAGTGCTATTAGATGCTCCAACCAACCTATATCCAGATGATCTGACTATAAGGGGTTTCCATCTATCAGTGCCATAATCATAGTGCACATTAGCAAATTGCTTGGGGGTTTTAGGATCATACAACTGTTTCTTTTATCTATATGCATGTGTGTGTGTTTTAGCAATTGCTTTCTTGGGGTAGTTGTGGTATTTCTAAATGTAGTGTCTGTGTGCATATGTGTGCTGATAGAAGCTCTTTTACCTTTGGAATGACCTTTGCTAAGGTTTAGGTCTTTGCCATCTTGGCATGTATTCCATAGGTCTTTGTTGATATTTCACATTATACCAACCAGCTTGGTTTGGGTAATTTCTACCATTCCCATTATATGTATTTATCTGATGAAATTTCTAGGGTTTCTGGTTGCTCTGTTTGCTTTTCACAGAGTATTTTTTGTTAGGAGTCTGCTGAGGGACACGGCTAAATTTGTTCTCAGTTGTACTTTCAGCATACTCAACTGGCTTCTTTCCTTTTCCTTTATAACCAAGGCCAGTATGATTGTGATTGTACTTTGGAACAGATGTGTGTGCAACATTTGGTGTTTTGGGGTTTTTGAGATGCTTCATTACTTGAAGATCCTTTTTCCAAAATCACTCTTGGAGTTTGACTCTACACAAAGGAATTAAATCCTATGTCTGTCTTGTCTCCACATTCTTTTTAACTCATAATAAGTTCATCCAATGATTTTGATACTTTTGTAAATGAGGCGATCACATTTTTAAGATCTTTTTTCCTCTTTTCTCAGAAAGCTAACTAACTCGCTATGATCTTGGCATTTTCATCCTTCAGCTTACTATTCTCATCAGCTAAGTGACTCAGAGTACTCAGCTCTTTAGTCAGCTGTGAGTTTTGGCATTTAAGCTGATTGTTTTCCTCATTTAGAATGGTGTGTGAGGATTTGATGTGTTTAAAATCTTTCATCATTTTGCCTAATGAATCATAAAGGTCAGTGGGTGATGAAGTGTGTGTATCACAGTCACTATCACTAGAATCAGAGTGAGATGAGGTTTTGGCTTCTTGATCTGGTTGATCTTGTTCTTTAGCCATGAGGCAGATCAAGGCCTCTTCCTCAGAATCACTTGAGTAGTCTGTTTCGCTACTGTATGAGTTTGCTGCTTCTTTGGACTTGACTGTCTCAGCAGTCTCAGGAGCTAACATGGCTTTATTCTTTTCTTGTCTTCTTTCCCTGAAGACTTTTCTTTCCTCTTCATTTCTATACTTGTTGACTGGTGGATATGAACAGTCAACAGGAAAGTATCCTGGTTGTCTGCAGTTCCAACATAGGTTCTCAGTTCTCTGATCAGCTCTGTCTGTTCTTTGATTATCAGTATAATCAACTCTTCGATGCTCAACTCTCTTGGGTGGCCTATCTTCCATTGATTTGGAAGGTGCTGAATGTCTTCTGGAGGTCTCACCCTTGTTTTTTTTATAGTTCTTATTGAAGAACTTGTTGAATCTCTTAACCATAGGGCAATTTCCTCATGGTCTATGACTTTCTTTGACTCAGCTCTCTTTCCATCATTGGCCACTAATGTAGCTGTCTTGGGTACATCTGTCTCCTCTTGCTCTTTCCTTCTCAGCTCAAATTCATAGGCTTTGAGGTCTCAGAATAGCTCATGGTTCGATGTCTTTGAGAGGTCCATTGAGTGTCTCAGGGCCATGACCTTCATTTCCCATTTAGCTAGGAGGCTTCTTAAGATTTTCATACACATTTCCGTCTGTGTATATTATTTTCCAAGAGTTGAAAGCTCATTTGTAATCTCAGTAAATCTGGCATCCAACCGATCCAGTATTTCACCTGCATGAATTTTAAAATTCTCAAATTTTTGAACATCAACATATAGTTTATTTTCCTTAATTTGTTCTGATCCTTTACAAATTAAGGTAAGCTTGTCCCAAATTTCTTTTGCAGATTTGCAAGATTTGACTTTGTTGAACATGGCTTTGTCCAACGTTTTGTAGAGGACACTTTTGCTTTAAGATGAAAGACTTTGAAAACACAAGTGTTTAAAAATATTTTGAAAAGATAGAGATCTAGTTCAGTAACCAGTGTGGAAGGCTCAATGAACCAACCGCTCTGATACCACTTGTAGGCCCCAAGAGGTGTGGTGTAAGATTTAGAAGGAGGGGTTGAATAAACCTTACCAAATTTTCGAATTAAGTCTTTTAAAATTATTCAACAAAGTTGACTCAAACAGTTGTGTCCTTGAGGAACAACTAAGTTGGCTATTCAGCTGAGTTACCCACTAAATAGACTCGGTAGAGATATTGATAGTTTAACTCGGCTACTTAACCCAAATACTTAACTTGTTTGGTTTGGTTTTTAACAGCGGAAGACTTAACACCCTTTGTTTTGTTTTAAGCTTGTTTTAAACACTTGATTTATTAGCACTTGGTTATTTATCAGTTAGATAGCAAATATAATACTAACAACAGATATAAAGTAAATATGTAGGAATATAAATGTGCTGAAAGCAAATAACACAAATATTTTATAGAGGTTCGAAGATAGGGTAATTCTTCTAATCCTCTCTTCTCCAACTCCTGGAGGAATCCACTATGTAACATATCAGTTTACAAAGTAGTTACCAGTCTGGAGACAGCCTTGATCACACAGCTGGTTTCTCTTGTGACTCAACTTCTTCACTAGGCAGTTGTCTGGCTACTACAACTCACTTCTTCAAGTTCTTGGATTTGATCATGAAGCCCTCCAACAAATTTGAATCTGGTTCGATTTTGAACCTTTCTACAATCCTTCAACTTAGAATGTAGACCCCTTTTGTTTCTTTAACAGTTTTCTCTTCAACAGTTTGAAGTTATCTCTCCTTCATAGTGTGTGTTGGATCGAGTTTCTTCGAATTTCAGGCTTGAGGAATTGCTTGATAAGTTTTGAGAATATTGCAAATTACTTGCTTGAATATTGCTTGATATCTCAGGTGTGCAAGATCAGTTTTCTCAATAGCTTCCTCAGCCTTTTATAATGTCCATTTGAAATTTTGCCCGTTGAAGAGATAAGCTAATCTCAAATGTCACTTTGTTGACCTTTCCTTGTATTAATGGCATTTCAGTGTTTGCAGGTGCCTGACACAAGGTGCAGTATGCCCATTGGCTCATTCCTTTTGCACAGTTGTGGGATAAACACTTTAGACCTGGCAACTTTGACATATTACTAAATGAAGTAATATTCTTGACTTTAATCAATGGTTCTAAGTCAGTTGTCTTGACTTGACTGCTGTCTTTACCCTAGGTGACTTGAGTCAGCTCTAATCATTGGTTTCACTCAACTGTCACTTGAACTTGTAGACTTGGCTTCTTGAGTTGACTTGACTGACACTTCTCACAGTTGTTCCTCAGCTGACTCTCTTTCAGTCGAGTCCTTGTCATCCTTCATGGCTTTACTCAGCTGACACACAACAGAGTCTTCACACAGTCTGCAGTTAACTTCTTGTAATCTTTGATATAGCTTACTTGACTCAGCTTTCTCAGTCATATCTATTACAATGCAAATTACAAGGAAAATGGGGTGCCAACTTCCTAGTTTAAGTTTTACATGGTATCATCAAAATCTGACAAATATATTTCCTAACAACGAAGGAATGCGGAAATGAAGAAAGGTCGAAATCCAAAATCTAGCTCGAAATAGGAAAAAACTCTGCAAAAGACGAAGAAAATACATGGACCGAAGGACTGGGGGGCTTGGGCCGCCCCCGGGAGGGCACCCTCCTCCGTGCAAGATGGTGTCCCTTAAGGCCACCCCTTAGGGGCCCTTGTCCGCTCCGGGGAGGCACCCCAGAGCGATATTAACTCTCACCTCAACTTTCAAGAAATTTTTCTAAATCTTCCACAAAGCAAAAAAATTTGAAGTTAAAGAGTGAGGGAAATATCACCTCTGGAAGACATGGTTAAAGGCTCTCCTTTCAAGCATCCTCGTGCAAGAAGGGGTCAAAGATTTTCCAAAGGCAAGACAAGATATGCAAGCAGGACAAGCCAGATACAGTACCAGTCTAGCTCCCTCATTGCTTCATCCCTCCACAATATCGTATCTGGGGGGCTTATGTTGGGAGAAAAAATAGTATTTAATTAATTAATATATAATTCTATTTATAATGTTTATTTAATATTAATTGTCCAATGGGCTCTTAATAAATAAACCGGCCCAATGGTGTCCGGACTGGCCCATAAGCCTATTTCTCCTAAGAGAACTGGCCCACAGGACGAATTCTCCTAAATGGCCCATAGGGCCCATATCCCAAGTATAACAAGGTCCCTCCTATTATCTGTAAGTTAATTAATTGATAATTCTCCTGCATAATATTATTCAGTATTCGTTTACTGTCTTAATCTTTCGTTCACCATGCTAACTTGAGCGTCGGAGGGGCCTCCCTGGAATAACCCCCGGGGCTCTCTAACATTTACGCGTGTGTGCATGCAAGTTCTTAGTTGAAGGATTTTCCAGCTCTCGGAGAAGAAGACATGAAGACTTCCCCCTCGGGACGAGGACTAACTTGAAGACTTCCCTTTTGGGAAGAGGATTTTGGTCAACCCAGTTGACTTGGAATGATGTGCCCTAAAAAGCAACATCATAGATGATACCAAACTTTCCTAAAATAAACATTTACATGGTAAACTATTTCAGACATGATTAATAATAGGTCTTAAAGTTTCAAATATTATTATCTCTTCATTCACTTAGTTGATACTAAAATCAAATATCTAAACATAAGTTTTGTACAAAGTTTTCTTGCTCAATAACTAATTAGACATTCTCTTTTTACTTTTATCTAAATCTTGTAAAGAAAATGGGTGGTATTTACTATGAGAGAAACCTCTTCATATTTTGCACTTGTATTTACTAAGTGATGAACGTTAAATTTGACTTTCAATTATTGTTTATTAATTTATTTATCAATTTAAGTTTTAGATTTATTACAATTAGCCCAAAATTATTAATAATAAATTAATTTATAAATATTATTAAATGGATGGGCCACGAGGCTCTATCTACGAAGCGAAGTTTATGAGGCTTAAATGGCCATAAGGCCAATCTATTAAACAAGGGCCATGAGGCATAACATTTTGAGTAGATCCATCAAAATGGACTTGGCCCGGGCTGACCCGCCCCGCCTCACCTAAGATAGGGGCGGATTAAGTGTTTAGAGGTCCACATCTTGGGCTAGCCCACCAGAAATAAAAAAAGAAAAAATGAGAAGAAGAAAAAAAGAAGAAGTAGAAGAAAAATAATAGTATAATTGATATTTTATATTTTTATCTCTTATAAAAGTGTATGTAATATTTTTTTTTAAAATATGTATTTGTCATCTATTATTTTATTTAACTCACTAAAATTAATAATATGCAAAAAAATATTTTTTTTTGGGCGGGCCAGCCAGCCTAGCCCGCGGTGGGCCGGGTTGGGCCAGTATATATTCGCCATGCCCTATCTTGCACCACTTCCGCCCAGCTAATCAACGGCGGGCTTTTCCTAGCCTTGATCGCCCACCCCACCCATTTTGACACTCGATTCTCGTATAAATATTATTTCTCCATTCATTTGTGTTTACTCTGAATTAACTTACTAATTAATTAATCTGCACTTTGGACTATATTCAGCACCACTACCGACTTAAGTATCGGAATAACCTCCCCTGACAACCCCAAGACCCTTCTAACTATTTGTTCTAACTTTCCATTCGTGTTGCAGACCAATTCCATCCACAAGAATTACCTTAACTATTGGAGTTACTTGACGTTTGGACTAATTACCTTAGCATGAGTGAGCTACACTTTTTGGTAGCATCACCGATGAAACAAAAATTTAATACCTCTTGACTTTTTCCCTTTGTTAAAGATCTCTGGATGTTTACTAATGAAATAAAATTTTAGAACCTCTTCAAATTTTAATACTAATCTAGAAATATATATATATATATATATATATATATTTATAATGGGAAAATTTGCAATCATTATCTTCTAGGTATGCACTGGGTATTGAGCTTCATGTAATACAACTTTTTTATTGTATGCAAATTGACAAACAAGAAAAATCGTACAAATTAAATATATATGAAACAAATTATCAAAAGGGTTTCAATCTCTATAAAATCCTCTGATTCTTCTCTTCAAGAATATAATATCTGGAATTTGATAATTTGAAGATAAAATCTTCAGCTTGATCTTCTCCAAACTTGAATTTGACTTTGAATAATGTTAATTCGAGGGCTTAGCAGCTTGATTTGAATCAAACGTGATATATTTGACAATATTCGGCTTGAATATTAGAACTTCTTGGTGGATTTGACTATTCGATCATCTTCTAATATGGATTTGACTTCAATAACGTTAACTCGAGGGCTTGAAAGCTTATTCCTGAATCAAACGCCGTGATTTGAGTGGACTCCGCGATGAATGCCTTGAATTTCGCCTTGAACACTGTGAATCTCATTGATTTTGTTCTTCTTGACTTGAGAGAATTTTCTCCACCGCCTTCTTGCTTGGATTCCTTCTCTTTTAATTGTTATTTAATTCCTTGAGAATGACCCCTATTTATTCTTGTAGGAGAGGGGTCTTTGGATAAACCATACGGTGAAGACTCCAATTTGATTGGTTCTTCAAGATTTAATATTATCTCTTTAATCACAAATTGTGATAATTATCAAAAGAGATAATAATTTATCAAGATAAATCTTGATCTATAAGAATTTGACATTTGATGATCTCTAATTGGCCAATCAAATATATATTAAAATATCAATAAACTAACTATTTAATTTAGGAATAAAAATTTAATTAATTCCTAAATAGAAATATAAAATACAAAATTGATATTTAACATAGAATTTCACATGTGTCACCATTTAATTGGTGCAAATTTAATTTGTCTACAAATGCCCCCGAGACTTATTCACGGATGATGTGTCTTGCAGTGAATAAGTCGCGACAATTGATTGGATTCTTTAATTTGTAAAGTCCACTCATATGACTTCAGGTTTGAAAAATGAATCGAAAAATTTAAACTTGTGATCCATAAGCATTGCTTTTGAAGCTTTCAATTTGATGGGTCAATAAAGCACTTTTTTATGCGGCCAATAATTTTCTCAAAAAGTCCAGCAGCCCATTTACTTATAACTTGAAGCTCATATGTCTAATTTGTAGAGCCCATAGTTATATGCACGGAAACAGTTAGGACTAATCCAACTAACCATCAACACTTGACATTCTTTATGGATTTTGGCAATTGCAATCATTACAAACACGGGAGAGACGTATTTAACTAAGTCTCCTTGGTTAGGAGTGGATTATTTCTCTCTCTAGTTAGAGAGAACCCTAGTTGTGTGTCTTAGGTTTTGTTTTGTTTCTTCCCCAGCCGCCGTCTTTTGGTCATTTGCCTCCTAGTTGATAGTGTCTTCTCTTCCCTACATGTCACTTATTCGTTGTACTCCACTCCACTTCATCAAGAAAGCTTATGGACAAATGCTGGTTTTAAGGGCCTTCTGATTCTTATATGCCTTTGTTAACTATTTAACTCTTAATCTCATGCACTATTACATTAATGATGTCTCCCACCCACCATTAAAATAGTCAAAACTGCATTCAATAGTTTTTATAAAACTTTTGACGCGTAGCTCTACCCGTTTCTAACGTGGAGCTTTCTTGTTTCTTTTTAATCTTAACTTGGTTTTCCCTTTTTTGTCTCGTACTTCTCCAGGTGGCCAGATCTGAAGAGATTGTAGTTGATCGAAAGGTTGGGGAATATTCTTGGGCCCTCATGGACTCAGATCTTGCTGAAAGAATTAAAAAATTCTCGATGACCTCAGAGGAAGTCAATGAAATAGCCCTTGAAGAAAAAGATGTGGCCAAAAGTAAAGATGAATGCAAAAGAAGTTTATTGGGGAAAATTTTTGGGACAAAAAAAACCAACTTTGCGGGCTTGAGGAACACTACATCAAACATCTGGCAAACAAGGGACCCTTTCACCATTAGAGAAATTGGGGAAAATTTGTTCCAATTTGTTTTCACATCCCAGGAAGACAAGTGAAGGTTCGGGAGGTAAAACATGGTCCTTTGACAGTCAGTACCTCATCCTCCGAGAATGGCCCAAAAATGTTGTGGATACTGCTGAAACTATGAACTCCATCGAGCTTTGGGTGCAGATCTGGAATATATCCTTTCATTGGCTAAGTACTGAAACGGGAAGAAAGATTGGAAACAAATTCGGAAAAACTCATGACATATTCATCCCAGAAACATGGGGCCCCAAGGGAAGACACATAAAAATCTTGGTGGAGGTAAATCTTGACAAACCTCTCCTAAGGGGTACACCAATAAAACGGGAAATGAGAGTCACTGGGCAGTGTTCAAATACGAAAATCTCCAGAACTTCTGTTATTACTGTGGCCTTGTTGGACACCTTGAAAGAAGCTGCTGCACTAGAAAGGAGGATATTAGGAATAATAACATGCACGAAGACCAGTTTGGGGACTGGATTAGAGCGGAAGAGATAGCTGTGGGTAGAGTGATTTTCAGAAATCAGAGAAATACGTCTCCTACCAAGAATGTGACTAATGATCTGAGAAGCCGGGCGACGGGCCGAAAGAGGACAAAGTGAGATTGGGGATAATCAGAAAAATAAAGGAGTCAATACCAACCAGCTTGAATCGCTTCGAGACAATAAAGATGAATCAGGGCCATCTCAAAGCACAACACACCCCCCAAAAACTCCGACAATGATCAGGAACGAAGTGAATATTGCGAGTGGGGGAGTGAACTCCCAACCCAGCGAGAGACCAAACTGGGAAAGACAATCCTGGAGGACCAGATTGGTATGAGCAATAAAGAAAATTTGGACTGGATGGAAAACCAAGAGATGATCGATGTCTGTGTTAAAGTGAATGGGAAGCGTACGCCTTTGAAAGAAATCCAAATACCTACCCCACTGTTAGAGATCAAAAAGGAAAAAATAGCTAAACAAGTACAAAGAACCACCAGAAAAAGAGGTGCAGCTATGGATGAGAGAACTCCTATGGAAATTCTGAATGAAAGTGGTATGAACATTACAGGGCATAAGAGACATTTGGAACTTTTTGATGAGGAGACGGAAGGTTTAATTCCCAAGGAGTCGAAGAAACATAAACCGGAAGTTGGGGAGAATGTTCTAAGATTGCGAACAATGAGGTGGAGGTGGCCAGCCTTAAGTGGGCCCGTGGTTATCAATGATAGTATGTGTGTGGAACTGTAGAGGTTTGGGAGGACCCTCTACAATTCCCCAGCTGAAGGAGGCTTTGAGACTCCATCTCCCGGATATTGTGTTTTTGTGTGAGACTAAGAAAAAGAAAGCGTTTATTAGTACGGTGTGTAGAAAACTGAAGATGGCAGATAGATGGTTTTGCTTTGATCCCTGTGGTAAAAGCGGGGGCCTTTTTGTGTGTTGGTCAGATAAAGTTAAAAGTTAAACAAATTTGCGCATCTGATTTTTGCATCGAATTGGAGACGGAATGGGGGGACTTTAATGAAAGTGTATGGTTTATATTTGTCTATACAAGCACGGACCCAGCTACTAGGAAAGCTCAATGGGACACTCTTGAGGAGAATAAGGAAAAATGGGGTAAGTTTTGGCTTATGGGAGGGGACTTTAACGACTTAAGAGATCACGAGGAGAAAAGAGGTGGAAGAATCCGGTCTGCCAGTTTCCAGAACTTTAATAACTTCATTGGGAACATGAACATGGGGGAAATTGGCTTCAAAGGACACCCATTTACTTGGGCAAATAATAGAGAGGGAGATGGTTTTGTTGAAGAACGTTTGGATCATATGTTTGGGTCCCCTGACTGGATGTTAAAATTCCCAAATGCCATGGTTAATCACATTGAAAAGCAGGCATCGGATCACAGTCTTTTATTTCTTGAGTCCCAGAAAACAGATTTTAAAGGGCAAAAAAGATTTTTCTTCGACAAAAAATGGATTGGTTGGAAGGGGGTTGATGATCTGGTGGAGCAGGCCTGGAATATTGATGTTCGGGGCACTCAAATGTTCCAGGTTCAGAAAAAAATTGCAAACTGCAGATTGGCGTTCATTTTGTGGAATAAAAATCAAAAATCGAATGCTCTCAAGATTATTGAGAATTGTAAGGAAAGGTTATCTATTCTGAAGAAACAAGAAAGCCTAGGTGCTTGGAAAGAATGGTCTCTTCTCCGGTCGGTCATGGCTAAAGCGTACAAAGATGAGGAGATGTTTTGGTGTCAAAAATCCAGAATTACTTGGCTGAAAGAGGGTGATAGGAACTCTAAATTTTTTCACGCTTATACTATTCAAAGGAGAAAGATTAACTGCATCGAAAAGCTGATCAGGGCGGATAGACAAACTTGTAATTCCCCTGAAGAAGTGGAATCCGAAATCTGCAGCTTTTATGCTAATTTATTCAAATCAGTTAACCCCCCCTTGGATGAGAGGATCCTTGATGGTATTCCCCAATCTATCTCAACTACAATTAATCAAGATCTGACCAAACCTGTGGAAGATATGGAGATTAAAAAAGCTCTCTTCGAATTCAACCCGAACAAAGCCCCCGGGCTTGATGGTATGACACCTTTATTTTTCCAAAGATTTTGGCCTGCTATTTCTGTTACAATGTGCTCTGCCATTAAATCTTTTTTCTCTAGTGGGAAAATGCTTAAAAGCTGGAACCACACTATTATTACCTTGATCCCAAAAGTTCGTAATCCCACCTCCATGAACCATTTTCGCCCTATCAGCCTGTGTAATGTTACTTATAAAATGATTTCCAAAATTATTGCTAACAGGTTGAAAAGTGTTTTGGATAATTGCATTAGCATTAATCAGTCGGCCTTTATCCCAGGTAGACAAATTATTGATAATGTGGCTATCACCCATGAATGTATTCACTTCATTAATGGGGTCAGGAATAACAGAAAATCTTTTATGGCCCTTAAGCTTGACATGTCCAAAGCATACGATTTAGTGGAATGGAAATTTCTGGGTCTTATTCTGTGTAAAATGGGGTTTGATATAAAATTTATCCATTGGATTCTTGTGTGTATTAATTCTTCTTCATTCTCTTTCAATATTAATGGTAGTGTGTCCGGCTACATTTCGCCCTCTAGAGGTATTAGGCAAGGGGACCCCCTTTCCCCTTATTTGTTCATTATTCTTTCTGAGGCTCTCTCAAACTTAATTAGAAATGCTCAAGCTCAGTCCCGTTTTCAGGGGATTAGAATTTGTAGGAACAGTCCTATGGTGACACACTTGTTTTTTGTCGATGACTCAATTCTGTTTTGTGAAGCTACTGCTCAACAAGCTTACATTGTTAATGAAATTCTTGAGTTATATTGTAGTGTTTCTGGCCAGCTTGTTAATCTTGATAAATCCTCTGCTTTGTTTAGCAAGAATACCTCATACTCTTGTAAGAAAGATATTTGTGACATTCTGAAAGGTGTTTCAATCCAAGGGAGTGCTAAGTATCTTGGCCTCCCTATGGTTATTGGAAGGTCCAAAAAAGATGTTTTCAAATATGTGGTTGAGAATGTCAAAAAAAGAATTTTTGGGTGGAGTAATTTTTTCTTATCTCATGCTGGTAGAGAGGTGCTTATCAAAGCTGTGTTAAATGCCCTTCCCAATTATGTTATGTCTTGTTTTAAAATTCCTTTGTCTATATGTAAGGAGATTAATCAAGCTGTGGCTAATTTTTGGTGGAGTGGGGCTGGGGGTGGAAGAGGGAAAACTCATTGGGCTGCCTGGGAGAAATTGACAAAAAACAAAGAGTGTGGAGGGTTGGGTTTCCATGATATTTCCCTTTTCAATAATGCTCTCCTTGCTAAACAGCTTTGGAGACTTGTTACACACCCTAACAGTCTAGTTTGTAAAATTATGAAAGCCAAGTATTTCCCTAATGGGGGTTTACTTGCTACGGAGCCAAAAGGGGGGGATTCATGGCTGTGGAAAAGCTGGTTAAAGGCCAAAAGTACTCTGGCTTTGGGTATTAGATACAAAGTGGGGGACGGGAAGTCTATACGTGTCTGGGAATCCCCTTGGATTCCCAATGTTAATTCTTTCAAACCTATGAAGAGTGGGGAGCAGGGGCCGGATGTGTATTGGGTCAGGGAGCTGATTGAGAGGGAGGGAAAGACCTGGAATAAGGAACTGATTTCTAAATGCTTCTCAAATGATATTGTTAAATCTATCATGCAGATCCCCATTTCTCCAACAGGTGAAAGAGATAGATTAGTTTGGCATTGGGAAAAAAATGGTGTGTTCTCTGTGAAGTCCGCATTCAAAAGACTGCAACATCTTCACATGGTTACTAAAGACGTACCTGAACCAAGCACATGCATGAAACATTTAAAATCAATGTGGAAAAGATGCTGGAACCTTGAAGCGAAAGGAAAGGTGAAGCATTTCTTGTGGAGATGTCTTAATAACTCACTTCCTACGGGAGAACAAATGGTTCAAAGAAGGATGTGCGCTACCGGTATCTGTCAAGTTTGTGGGCTTTACATTGAAACTATTCAACACTTGTTTTTTCAATGTGACCGTGCACAATTGGTGTGGAAGATTGTTGTGGTTAATTGGAATGATACTTTAAGCCCCTCTTTTGACATTAAGGAGTGGTGGGGAAACTTATGCTCACTTGACGCTTGCGAGACGTCTAAATATCGTATTCAACTTTCCACCTATATTCTTTGGTGGCTCTGAAATCTCGCAACCTTCGGATTTTTGAAAAAGTGTGGAGGACTAAGAAAGAGATTGCGGATGGTGCTTTGAAGGAATGGCAAGAGTATTCGTGTATATATGGGGTTGGAGCTGTCCAGGATTATTTGCAGAACCTATCCCCTTCCCAGGTGAAAGTTTTATGTCTGCCAGATACTGCTCTAGGACATTCAATTGTTGCGGTCAGTGGAGTTCAGTGGAAGGCAGGCGAAGCGGGCACGGGAGGATGGATTAAAGATAAGGACAGCAGACTGGTTCAAGCATGGTGTGATTCTAGGGATGATATCATTAGTCCAATGGAAGCTCATCTACTTGGAATCATAGGAAGACCCTCTGTGTGTGTTATCAAAAGGGATTCAAAAATGTTACTATAAGCATTGATGACGAGGATATTGTGATGAAACTCAACAACAAATTACCATTTGAGTTGAAGTGTTTGACAATAGCCGAAGACATCTACCTCATATGGTATCTTTTTTATTCTTGTGGTTTTTATTGTTTAGATCAAAAGAGTGGGATTATCTATAATAGATTAGCTCTTTTGGCTCTAGAATGTAAGGAAAATTGTAATTGGGATGACCAATTCCCCACTTGGCTTTGAGGTAGCCATGTTGGAAGTAAGCCAGTGGGCTTCGGTTGTACGAACTTTGTATTATCTCGAGTTTATGTTATAAAAGTCTATCGTTTTGGAAAAAAAAATCATTACAAACACATGGGCCACATAAATTTGGTAGTGGATAAGAATAACTTTGCACATTCAGACTCCTTTTGACGGAAAGGTAATCAACAACAATTTCATCTCCTCATTTACACGGTTTGTCGAAAATATTCCGAATTCGTTGCAGCGAATCAAAATCCAATCCTAGAAGAAGAAAATCTAATCCCACAAGAATTTTTCTTCTAGTTTAACTTCTAATTCTCTATCAAGCGATCTACCAACGAGTTGCGGCTCAATACAAATTAATATCCTCCTTAAATATGGATTCCTACTCATGGCCTATAAAAAGAGTGCATGGGTGCTTTAATTTTTTTCATACTTCAGACGAGAGAAAATAAAATGCAGCATTGCTCTTCGGTTCTCAATTCTCGGTACTCAATTTTTCTTTTTAACTACGTCTTCTTATTTTTGGTTTCTTCCATCGCTTTATCTTCATTCTCACAATCTTTTTTTTTTTTGGATAGGTTAACCATGGTGTACTTTAAAGATATTTCTTGTTCTTCTGGCATACAACACTTGGTGATCCATGACGCAGAAAATCAATCTATGAAGGAACACAATATTTTGGTGGCGTTTGATCTTATTATTGGGCGATATGTGAAGCTTTTGCCAAAATTGACGTATTGACTTCACCTAAGGGTATGGTCTCGTGAGGTTCCACTGATCAAGAAATCCAAATAGTGGGATTTGCAAGCAATTTATCATAGACAACCGGCGGAGGAATTAACTTTCTCGCAAATTTGGAGTGTCGCATCACCAAAGGCAAAACCACGTAGGGACATGCCAAGGTGTGCATATTACAAATGACTTGCCACCATCAACAGACTCGCCATGTGGGGAAAAGTCGCTAAGGGGGTGAATTTCGCCAGAAGCATCAATCAAAATTAAGCTAAGCAAAGAGACGCCATGTGGAAAACAACTCGTCGAAGTGGACAAAATCCATGTAGATCTCGGAGCAAGTCGTCTAAGTAGGGAGCATCCATGTAGGCCTCGAAAGTAATTCATCAAAGCGTGGAGATGCCTTCAAGATGTGAAGTTCGCAAGTAAGCATCATTCAATACCAAGCCAAGCAGAGAGGCGCCATGTAGATCTCGCATACATCTCGCCAAGTGAAAAAACACCATCAAGGATGTGAATTTTGCAAATAACTCATCGTCACCGAAGGACTCGCCAAGTGGAAAAACACCATCAAGGATGTGGATTTTGCAAATAACTCGACGGCACTGACGGACTCGCCAAGTGGAGAAACATCATCAAGCAACTGGCCATCGACAATAGGCTCGCTAAGTGGAGAGACGTCATCAAGGGTGTGCAGCTCATCGCTAATAATAAACTCTCCAGGCAGGGGAACACCATCAAGGGTGTGGATTTATCGAGCAATTCGACATTAATAATAGTATTGTCCAACGAAGAGATGCCATCAAGGGTGTGGATTTAGCAAACAACTCGTCACCAACAATATGCTCGCCAGACTGGGAGACGTCATCAAGGGTGTGGATTTATCAGGCAATTCGACATCAACAATAGGCTTGTCCAATGTAGAGATGCCATTAAGGGCGTGGCTTTAGCAAGCAACTCGTCACCAACAATATGCTCTCCAGATGGGGATACGTCATCAAGGGTATGGATTTATCAGGCAATTCGACATCAACAATACGCTTGTCCAACGAAGAGATGCCATTAAGGGCGTGGATTTAGCAAGTAACTCGTCACCAACAATATGCTCACCAGGTGGGGAGACGATGCCCCCAGTGAAGCGTTATTAAAAGATATTGACAAGAGACCCAAGTTTTCGGAGCTCATGTAGATGATGTTGCATACCACAACAGACATATAACATTTTTGAAGAGGTTGTTTCCTAACTCCCTTTTCCTTTCTACAATGAACATAATTTATCCCAATCGTCTGACTGAATTTAGAAAATCTAAGCTGCCTAGGTACCTTGAATTTAAGACATGCTGATAGTTTATACTCGTATCAATGAGTCTTCGAGATATATTGATAGTTTATACTCGTATCAAGGAGTATTCATTTGTGATATGTTGATAGTTTATACTCTTATCAAAGAGTCTTCAATTTGAGTTTGAGATTTGTTGATAGTTTAAACTCGTATCAAGGAGTCTTTGTTAAATTTGAGATATGGTGATAATTTATATTCGTACCAAGGAGTATTAATTTGAATTTGATATATATTGATAGTTTATACTCATATCAAGGAGTCTTCATTTGAATTGAGGATATGCTGATAGTTTATACTCGTTCGAGAAGTTTTCATTTGAATTTGAGATATATTGATAGTTTATACTCGTATCAAGGAGTAAACATTTGAATTTCAGACATGTTGATAGTTTATACCCGTATCAAGGAGTAATCATTTGAGTTTGAGATATGGACCTTTTATACTCATGTCAAGGAGTGTGATTGATAGTTTAGGCTCTTATCGAGGAGCATTTGGGCATATTTTATTTTGACAATTTTAGATGGTTTATGCTTGCATTTAAGAGCGTTGAGAAGTTGAAGATGACTCCACTTTTTCTGCTTCTTCATCATCATTACTGAAATCACTTGAGCATTCTTGTTGGTCAAAGTTCAAACTTATCTCTATGGTATGTGCTCGAGTTGTTAATTCTTCAAAAAAAATTGGCTTTATTGCTTGAAGTATGTAGCATAGGCTCTAATGCATTCCTTGGATGCACATATCAATTGATGAAGCCTCGGATAATTGATCTTTGCAGTTGAGGCTCATATCTCTCCAACGATTTATGTAGTCAATGATAGACTCTTCCTTCCACTAGCATGAATTTGTGAGTTCAGTCATGCTGACGGTCCGACGTGTGCTATAGAAACGATTGAGAAACTCTCGTTTCAATTGCTCCCAACTATCAATTGAATTTGCCCCCAAGTCGGTGTACCAATCGAATGTACTTTCCTTCAAGGATTGGACAAACTGCTTTACGAGGCAATCTCCATAAGTCCCAGCATCATTAAATGTTTCGACAAAGTGAGCCACATGTTGTTTTGGGTTGCCATTTCCATCGAATTGTTGGAACTTCGGAGGTTGATAACCAAAAGGCATCTTCAAATTGTCAATTCTTTGCGTGTATGGTTTGGCGTAAGTTATAGATGACTTGGAACTTCCATCGAACTTGTCTTTGATAGTCCCCATAATGAACTCCTTGAGTTGGTCTACTGGAATCAGCCCATCTGACGAGATTTACAACTCTGTTGCTGGAGACTTCTCTTTTTCATTTGATTGCTGCTTTGTGGAAGTTTCAACATCATCTTGAGCTTCAACTTGTTTGCCCATCTCACGACTTGAATCAACTTGGTCTATTTTATCTATCAGCTTCATGATTTGGGAGTCTCGCTCTTGAACATGTTTTGTGAGTCCCTCTATAGCCCTCGTCAAGCTTGTAACTTGCTCTTCCAGCGAAGTAGTTTGGACCACCATGACTGTTGCAGTTTCAAAGCTTGAATTTGTAGAAGGTTCATGCATACATATTGGATCTAGTAACTTTTCTTTGTAGCTCCAGAGTTTTGATTTGCCTCCAACTTGAGTGAAAATCCAATTGGCAATATGAACCACCTTGTGTCAATGCCTCCTTATTTGCTAGAGAAATAACTTCGTGGTTCACTAACTCGACATCTTCCCTTGCCCCCTTATGCTTCTATATTGGAGTAGTGGCTTCGTAGTTCGGCACTAAATGGTTAACATTTGTGCACCTGGAATGGTTGACCATCTTCGTTGATATATGAACTTGGTTTGAAGAGAAGAGATGAGAGGTAGAGATTGTCCCACTGGGCGTGCCAAAAATTTATAACACAAAATTATTATACATATTAAATATATATGAATCAAATTATCAAAAGGGTTTCAATCTATATAAAATCCTCTGATTCTTATCTTCAAGAATATAATATCTGGAATTTGATAATTTGGAGATGAAATCTTCAGCTTGATCTTCTCCAAACTTGAATTTGACTTTGAATAACGTTAATTCGAGGGCTTAACAGTTTGATCTCGAATCAAACGTGATATATTTGACAATATTTGGCTTGAATATTAGAACTTCTTGGTGGATTTGACTATTCGATCTTCCTCCAAGATGGATTTGACTTCAATAACGTTAACTCGATGGCTTGAAAGCTTATTCCCAAATCAAACACCGTGATTTGAGTGGACTCCGCAATGAACGTCTTGAATTTCGTCTTGAACACTGTGGATCTCCTTGAATTTGTTCTTCTTGACTTGAAAGAATTTCCTCCACCGCCTCTTGCTTGGATTTCTTCTCTTTTAATTGTGATTTAATTCCTTGATAATGACCCCTATTTATACTTGTAGGAGAGGGGTCTTTGGATAAACCATATGGTGAAGACTCCAATTTGATTGGTTCTTCAAGATTTAATATTATCTCTTTAATCACAAATTGTGATAATTATCAAAAGAGATAATAATTTATCAAGATAAATCTTGATCTATAAGAATTTGACATTTGGCGATCTTTAATTAGCCAATCAAATATATATTAAAATATCAATAAACTAACTATTTAATTTAGGAATAAAAATTTAATTAATTCCCAAATATAAATAGAAAATAGAAAATTGATATTTAATATAGAATTTCACATGTGTCACTATTTAATTGGTACAAATTTAATTTGTCTACACTTCACATAATAGTTTGCAGGTAACGCCCACTAGGTAAACCTTATGCAACAAATTGAACCAAATGGTGCAGATGTGTGGATTTGAACTTAAGATCTTTAGGCTTGACAAAACAAAAAACACATAATATAAAGTGAAGTGTATGCATAATATAATTCACAAGGTGTGCAATGATAAATATACGGATAGTAGTTTTCAAAATATGTGAAAATTATCAAGATGCCACCAACAGAAAAATACAAATACAGTACTTTAGCACTATAAATACATTGATATCTTGACAAAAATATTAGGTGGATTCACATTAAACTTTTAATAGGTTGTTATCTTCACAAAATTTTAGTTGGATTCACGTAGTACCTTTAATACGTTGTAATCTCTACTAAATTCTAGCTAGTCACGCAATACTTTTACTTTTTTTAAGGGAAAAACGGGAATATATTTCATTAAAGATGGTGGAAAACGTCCAGCGGCGAGTGAACAAGAATGAAAGTATCCCAACAATGAGTATCAGATGACATATTTTTAGCATAGAAAACAAGATCATGAGCTAAGGTATTAGAAGATCTACGGACCCAAGACACGTCCAAAATATCTAGAGATTGCTTAAGTGTGGTAATGTCCGAGAAGATATAGTGACAATGAGCTGGGCAATCCGAGTCGCCTCGAGTGGCAAGAATAACTGACGATGAATCTCCTACAACTGAAAACCGGCTCAGGTTAAGAGCTGAAGCAGATATCAGAGTTTCTCTTATGGCCAAGAATTCAGCTTCCACGGGGTTGGTTACACCATTAAATTTCTTGGAGAGTCTGAATTTAATAACCCCTTGCTCATCAAGTAACACAACTCCAACTCCTGCGCAATTATGAATAAGAGACATGGCTCCATCAAAGTAAAAAGTTGGGCTCGGCGGATGTTTGTAGGATGGGATGTGGGAGGAGAGTGAAGCGGAGTGTCGCTCAGGCATGATTGCGTAGCTTGAAAATCTCGAAGAAGTGAACCAGCGGAAAGGGCTAATGAGAGGGGATCCGGAGGGATGCCTTCATGCTTAAACATGTTACGTTGGTACCAAATTTGGGAGCAAATCGTGGCGATGAGTTCAATTGGGTTGTTAGATCGAGCAACAATCAGGTCTTCAATCCAAAAATGCGATAAAGGTTGCTGGAAAGCTGCAAGAATGGGAAGGAGTCATGTAACTTTCCAAACATCTTGTGCAAATGGGCAATGATAAAAAACATGGCTGGCATTGGCATCAACATACAAACAGATGGGGCAAGGGTCGAAAGAAATAATCCCATATCTCGCAAGATTTTCCGTGGTGGCTATGGATGCTTTACAACAACGCCATAAAAAATGTTTGATCCGCGGAGGGATTTTAAGCTCCCAAATATGCTTCCAAATCGAATTAATACCAGAACTAGAACCAGCATTGAAGTTCGGCTGCGTGTGATAGCCATGGGTCTCCCCAAATATTAGTATTCCAGCCATATCTGATTAACCTTCGAGGCCCAAGACTGATTAATTTTCGGCTATCTAAAATACTCTTCCAAGACCACGAAGGTCGGCAACCAAGGGAAGCTTGAAGAAAGTTACCGTTGGGGAAATATTTTGACTTAAAAACCTGACTTAATAAGGACGAGGGATTAGTGAGAATCCGCCACGCTTGTTTGCTGAGCATAGCCATATTAAACGCACGAAGATTTCGAAAACCAAGGCCACCTTTATTTTACTGGTCGACATTTTGTCCCAATAGTGCCAATGAAGCTTCTTCTTATCTGAAGTACTTCCCCACCAATAGCTCGCTGCAAGTCGCTATATGTCATCCAATATATAATCCGGAATTTTAAAACATGACATGGCGTACGTTGGAATGGCTTGGATGACAGACTTAATGAGAATTTCTTTGCCCGCTTGCAAGAGATTTTTGTCCCTCCAACTCTAAAGTTTGCTCCAAATTCGGTCTTTTAAGTTTCCAAATACCTCTTTTTTACTTTTGCCAATTACTGAAGGTAATCCAAGGTACTTTCCATGGCTATCAACCCGTTTAATGCCAAAAATGCGAATAATGCTGTCAATTTGATGTTGCGGTGTATTCGGTCTGAACATAATGCCTGATTTCTCGAGATTTATTTGTTGCCCGGATACACTTTCGTAGAGATTGATGGCAAATTTCAGAAATCTTGCCTCATCAGTAGATGCCCACCCAAATAGCAAGGTGTCATCGGCGAAGAAGAGATGGGAGATGCTTGGCCTACGTCGGCTAATAGTGATACCATGTATTTTATCGCATAGCTGGAGATCCTGTAACAAACATGAAAAGACCTCGGAGCAAATGATGAACAAGTAAGGGGAAAGGGGGTCACCCTGTCTAATGCCTCTACTAGGATTCACACGACCAAATTCTTTACCATTTAAAGAAAAAGAAGTAGTCGTGAAACACAATTGTATCAAAGAGACAAACTGATCACAAAAGCCCATGGACCGTATGACTGAGAATAGGAAATGCCATTCTACCCGGTCAAAGGCCTTGCTCATATCAAGTTTAATAGACATAAGCCCCGAATTTCCGGAGGTGCGGGTTTTCATATAATGGTGCGTCTCATAAACTATAAGAATATTGTCTGAAATTAGACGCCCAGGGATAAAACGGACTGAGACTCCGATATAATAGAGGGGAGGAAGATACGAAGTCTATTAACAATGACTTTAGAAGCAATTTTATAAACCACATTACATAAACTAATAGGGCGATAATGGGAGATAAAATTGGCATTTTTGGTCTTGGGGATAAGGAAAATATGAGTGAAGTTAGTGCACGGGATGGGAATCTTATTGTTCAAAAGGGTGCATGTCCTTGAGAGCTCTGACGGCCTCATCATCTTTAAAAGGCTATGAGAGCTGATTATTCATTTTTGCCGTGACCCAAGATCTTACCCTCCGCAGAGCTTCCTGTAAATCAGTGGGGGAAAGAGCGGGAGGAAAAGATGTCTTGGAAGTAGTCGGAGACGATGCGCTCGATGGAGGAATCGTCGGAGAGGAGCTGCCCTTGAGAGTTTTTAAGAGCTGAGATATGATTAGTCTCGCGTCTCTTGGAAGCAAAAGTGTGGAAGAAAGCTGAGTTTCTGTCCCCTTCTTTGTACCAGTGTTGCTTGGCTCGCTGCTTCCACAAAATATTTTCCTGGTCCAGGAGATGATTATGAAGGGTTGTGAGTTCGTGGATTCGAAGTTTCACATCATCAGTGATATTTTTCTTCTGGAGATCAAGGATATGGGTCTTCACCTTCTTAATGTTTTTAGTAATATTCCCCACAGAGGTCTTGCTCCAATTTAAGAGTCCAATGGAGCAGTTGTGGAGCATCTTTTGCATCGTTTCCAAACTGGAGTTCCAATGGGATTTGACTATTTCTTCACATTCCTTTTTCTTGACCCAACATGCTTCAAAGCGGAAAGGCTTCTTTCGCCCCAGGCAGCGAGAAGGAGTAGTGCGAGTATTAATCTGGATAAAGAGGGCTTGGTGATCGGATGAGATGGTTGCGATATGGGTGACTGATTTCCATGAGAAGAGATTATCCAGGGGCGCATTATGAAAACAACAATCTAAACGGGCTCATTGGGTATGAGGATGTACAGAGAGCCTTTTCCATGTGGAGGGGTATCCTTTGAAGCCCGTATCTAATAAAGAACACGAAGAGATGGCATTCCGGAATGCTTGAATCTGCCATTCAGCCCTTAGGCCCGAACCTTGAAATTCTGACTGTGTTAAAACTTCATTGAAATCTCCAAAACATAGCCAAGGAAGATAGGGGGAAGAGTTAATGCAGTTAAATTGGTTCCAAAAATTCCGGCGAAGAGAAACATCAGGTTCGCCATAAATGCCCGTAACACGGATACACGAGTTCATAAAAATAATATATGCGTCAATGAGATGTCGAGAGAAAACGCGGAGTGACACTTTAAAATCTTTACACCAAAGTAGAGAGAGACCACCCGAACGACCAATAGGGTCGACTGAAACTCCATGAAAGCCTAAATCAGACTTTATTTTGTCAATTACGGTGAACTTGCTTTTTGTTTCGCATAAAATATCAAGTGGGGAGACTTGGTGCGAATAATATCTCGGAGTTCAAGAATTGTGCGAGGGTTCCCAAGCCCCAGACAATTCCAACTGAGGGTATTTATGGTGATCGGCGGAGTTGGTTTTGCGAACCAACTACCGCCGTTGAGTTATCGAAATTAGAGGGACTGTGAATGTTGCTGGGAGAATCTGAGAATTGAAGTTTGGGTGATTTGTAATTGTGGTTAGTGGTGTTAGTATGGATATTGTCTATGAGGTCATTAGTGGAGTCAGATAATGAGAGTTTACGCTTTGGGTTGGTCGAAGGCTTGGGGGATGAGGATGTTGTAGTGGATTGGGCTTGTTTTCTGAGACGCTACAAATTTACGAGCCATTTTGCGGGCGGGGGTATCGAGAAGCATGGGAACTTGAACGAGAAAGGGGCTGTGGATTTTATCAGTGGGAGAGGACGGATTTTGTGGTGCTTGTGGAATGGGGGGATTATAAGAATTAGAGTGTTGTGAAGGGGGGAATGAACGATAATTTGGAGATGGTTGGGAGGTAGTGTATGTGTAGAATTGTGGGAAGGAGTGAACTAGTGATCAGTAGCTGGAGGGGGGAGCTCTTGAGGAGGAAATTCCTGATTTGAAGCAGGAAGGGGTACGGGATGGGATGGTATGATTGTTTTGTTATTAGTGATTATGTTGACGTGAGTATGATTGGTTTGGGGGAAAATGAATTATGGCTAGAGGGTTAGAGTAATCGTGAGGTGTGGGTTCATTTTGAGTAAGAGGAATATCATGGGCTGAAGGAGGAATGGGTGGGCTTCGAGTAGCAGAGGGTGAAGGTTGAGGATTATGATTATGAGGTTGAGATGAATTCTGGGGGCAAGATGGTTGGCGATTTTGTGGAGAAGGGATTAATGGTGGGAGGAGCACGAAGCCAAGTACCAAACTCGAATTGATCTTTTTGCAGGGGTGAGTTAAGAATGTGATCATCACAGTCTTTAACTATGTGGCCAATCTTCCCACAACAGAAACAAAAGTCCGGGAGTCTTTCGTATTTGAGGGTGGCAGTTGTTTTGTGTTCTTGAAAATCAACATGTAGTATTCTTCTGAGAGGTTTAGTGATATCAATCTCCACACGGATGCGTAAAAATTTACCAATGACGGATCCCGTCGAATCATATTCAACGTCGATAAACTTGCCAATTGAATCCTCTACTAATTTGACAAATTTATTAGTCATCAATCCCAAAGGAATGTCATGAAGTTGGATCCAAAACGAAGATTGCTTGAATTCAGAATTCGAAATAACCATGTCGGATTTCGCTTCTTCGAGAAGCATTAAGAAACGGTCTAATAGCCATGGGGCTCCCAATTGGACTTTCTATTTATCAACCGGATCCCCAAAGGAGAATAATACTGTATTGTCATGGAGAGGTTTACATGAGAATTTTCCTTTCGGATTCCACAGTTTTTTGAACAGGGAGGAAATGTGATCGAAGCTTATTATGCGGGGTGCGATTATTTTGCCGACAAGAGAGTAGAAGATATCAAGAGAATCTCACTGAGCCGAATTGCCATCAATACAAGATTTTTCCTCATCGGCTAGAGAGGCGTGCTTACAAGGAATCAAGGGATTCCTCCATTGATGACAGGAAACTTGCAAGGGTGAGATGCGCAGTCTGTAGCAGTAGGATGAACACAACAACTTCAAGCCTTTTATTGACAGTGAGATCTGCAGAGGAAACAAGAAACACGTGAGAGATTAGAAATAAAAAAAAGGAAAAGAAAACAGAATAGAGAACGAAAGGAAAAATAGAGAAAAGACGTGGAAAAGGGAGAAGAGAGTCAGAGTGTGGGGACATGGCAATCGTGAATGTGAGATTCACGAAGGACGGCGCGCTCAGAGAATTTCCCCATAGGAGAAAACCCTAGGACTACCCATTTTAAAACGCAATACTTTTACTTGACCAGACGTTATGTGGATTGACATAAAAAAGTACGTCAATCTCAATAGATTACACTAACATGATAATACGAATAATTTGGATATAAATTACAAAAATTAAATAATACTCTAATAAGTATATTTTTTTGTTTCTTTTAATCAGGGTTGTTTCCTTGCGGAGTTAAGCCCCACAAACGTTTTTAAAAAAATCAATTAATCAATATAAGTTTTATTTTAAAATTTAAATTTTGAATATTCATCTTTATTTTTTATTGACTGAGGTAGTCTCCTGTCAGACGGTTTAAAGGTTAGACCGATCCAGCCTAAGGGATTTATCCGACCCGCGAACCCAGCGAAATACTAATACTTTTTAGTTGGGGTACTTATACTTTTTACTAGAATAACTGATAATTTTCAGGGGAATTATTGAAATCTTTCATGGAAAAACTAATATATTTTTCAGGGAAATTACTAATACATTTCACGGGGATTACTAATACTTTTCACGGAAAAAACTAATACTTTTAGAAAGTTATTAAATATTCAAGTGAACTACGTAATAACACTTTTCAGAGGGATTAATAATACTTTTCAGATATATGAAAATCTAATAATTTTCAGCACTCTCGTGATATTATATCACTATTCAATATTACAAAAACTAATACTTTCAAGTGAACCATGTACTAAGTCCTTGATAAGAAAATAAAAATATCACCGGGTCGATTTTTTGGGATCCGTCTAACAGACTTTGACCTATTGGACTGTTTGACTAGAGTTTTTGTCTTATTGATTTAACCCTACCCAATAAAAAATCAACCCCTTCAAAATGAAAATAAAAAAAAAATCTAAAAACAATTTTACATACTTCAAAAAAAATTACAAAACAAAACCTATTATGTTTTTTTTGGCAAGAAACAGGGGCCAGTTTCCATTAACGGGCAGTTCCACGATAAAACTTCTCTTTCTACCAAAAATCTGAATCCCTCTTTTCTGCTTTTAGCTTTCAATTTCCAATCTCACTCACGCAGGTCTTCGTCAATGAATTCAGATTCTTCTATATATACAGCTACTCCCTTCTTTATTCAAATTATCACCATAAGCATTCTCACTATCACATTACCTAAATGCCCTCACAGAACCCTTTTAAATCACGGCGAAACCGTTTCATTAACTCGATTCAAATCCGATTTATCACCACCACTACTCTTTCGTGATCCTCCTAATTCTTTATCTCCTGTTACATTGTTTTTTTGTTTGAATTCTTGGTCAGTATTTTTTTTTGATTGGTTTCCTTTGGAAGGGATGATTGGGAAGTTGGAAGAGTACCCTTTTAAATCACGGCGAAACCGTTTCATTAACTCGATTCAAATCCGATTTATCACCACCACTACTCTTTCGTGATCCTCCTAATTCTTTATCTCCTGTTACATTGTTTTTTTGTTTGAATTCTTGGTCAGTATTTTTTTTTGATTGGTTTCCTTTGGAAGGGATGATTGGGAAGTTGGAACTTTACTCTTTCTTGTAAGATTAAGGATTCTATGATTATCATTGATTTTTGAGTAAACCCCTGTTATTCTTCTTGGTTTTGATCCTAATTTTTTTATGTGTTATTCTTGGGGTCCGTTTTCTTTTCAACCCAAGTTTGTTTTTCTTTTTTTTCCTCCCTCTTTTATGTAAAGAAAACCCTTAAAATTTTACAGGGTTTTGTTTAAGTTTCAATCTTGATTTTTCTTGGAATAATAGTGATCAATCGTGGGATTTGTTGAAATGAAGAGGGTGAATGAGATTGTTGACAGAGGAAGTGAAAACTCGGGGTTAAAGAAAGTTAGGTTCTGGGATGGGATTGATGAGAATTATGGTGCTTTAGATAGAAGTGAGGGTGATGAACAGAGAGTTTTTGTTGAGAATGAAGGGATAGACTCTGCACAAGTGGATAAAAATGGAGATCCTTTTAGAGATATAGTTCCTGATTATCTTGATGGTCCTAGTCTTGGTAGTCTGAACAAGTCCAATAATATATGGGACTTCGATATAAATTTTGATACGATTTTTGGCAATGAGGAAGAACAGAAAGGCTTAGTTTTTGATCTTAACTTTCCAGCACATAGAACACAGAATGGTGGTACAGAGAATGGCTGTATAGTATATACTGAAAATCCCATGATTAATGAGAACAGAGTAGATATTATCGATATTGCATCAGATGATAGTGATAATGAGGTGGAAGTTATAGGTTATACGTGTGGTTATAATAATGCAAAGGGAAAACAAATAGAATTAGGGATGCCTGATGATAGAATGGAAAATTTGAGCCTTGGATTGGGAATGATTGGGATGGATAATGCTGTCGGTGAAAGTAGTTTATTGGCTGATGGTGAGAAGAGATATACCAGGGAAGAAAAGGGAAAGGCTAATGTTGTTGATTCGTGGTTATCACTTCAGGCTAATTATTCAATTGATTTGGATTTGCTGACTGATAGTGACGAGTCAATACCTAGGGAAGATGTTGAACTTGGATTGGCTGTGAGTTCTGAGATGGCTGAGAGAGCACTAAGACAAGCTGAACAAGCATTAAGAACCAGAGAAAATTTAAACCGAGAAGCTTGGAAAGAAACTGCTAAACGATTTGCACGTAAAAACTTTCCAGTTCAGAATAACGGGAAAGAGTCTTCTAGTTTAAGATCTATAGAACAATTAGGAAATACTTCTGGCCCTTTTTCTGACGCCCTTAAGATGTTAAGAGAAAGAACTTCAAAACGAGCAGCTCAGCAGTTGATTGAATGGAAACCCTCAAAAGAGAATCGGGATCGAAGCATTAGTTCACCGATTGTTCCTTCTCTGCTTGATCTATCGTTGAAAGCTCTGGCAGAAAATGCTGAGGGAATAGTGTCACTTGAAGTGGTTCCAGATAACCTACGTGGAAGACTAACCGACATGTTGTGTGATATAAGAAAAATGAACGTTCATATTATGAACCTTCTTGTAGAAGGATGTCCAACTGAGATACGCATAAAGAATTGCTCGTGGCTGACTGAAAAACAATTTCTGCAGACATTTAGGAGGTGTCAGACAAAGGATTTGAGGGTAACCTGTTCTTGCTTTCTTTTATGCATATAAGCATTATGAGTTATTGTGCTAATGAAGATTCTATAGGGTAATAATACAATTTATACATTCCTATAATTTTATGAGCATAGTGGTTATTGTCATCTTAATATATACTTGCTTGTTGTCGAATAAGTACTCAGTGTATATATGTAATTCTTTTGTCATTGCTATTTGTCTATATGTGTGATGCGTGATACAGTGAGAGCCGATGTGATTGAACATAATATGCCTGTAAATCTTAAAGTCAGCATGTTCATCTTCTTGCAACATGTATAGACTCCAGTCTTTCAACTGTTCTTTTAAGGATGGTGACTTATATGTTTTAAGATCAGAAAGTGAAACATCTCCGAATGGAATATGATCAAGGGCTGTTGTCCTATTATCATTATTACTGGTAAGAATGCCTATAACTCAGTCTTAGATTTTATTGACGGATCTTAAGTGTACTCAAATTTTAAAAAGATTATTTATTTTATTTTGTGGAATAATTCATTGATGGATGGACATGAAATGAAACTTACTTGCTCTGTGATTGGGGAAACTGAAATGAAGTCAAAATGCAAGCTGCCAATGATGTTAGCGTGCATTCTAACATTTTGCATAATTTTCTATCATCATGAGCTCAAAAAGTAGAACCAGGGTTGAACTCTCTATATTTACCTCCGGCTTGTTTGAATTGATGCGTGGTTTTGTTATTTTAACTTTTTGGGGTTTTATACTTACTTTTTCCTCTTGCTGGAGTGAGGGGGAGGGTTTCCAAGACCGGGTTAATTCATGTTATGCCTTGTTTCCCTTTTTAATTACAAAAAAAAAAAACAAACCATGAGGTTTGGGCTAACTACAAAAAAATCGAGAGATGTTTCAAAATTACAAAAAGCCTTCCAGGTTTGATTATCTCTTAAATTTAAGGGGGTGACTGTTATGTTTCTATAAATATCAGGGTTTTTTTTGAACTATTTTTTGCTCATGAAGGGGGAAAATATAAGATGAAATCAAGCCTCAATTTTTTTTTGTTTTTGTAAATTTCGAATACCTCTGGAGTTTTTTGTAATTAGCCCAAACCTCAATTTTTTTTTTTTTTTTTGGTAATTATCCCAATTGTTAATGATTTTTGTGGTGAATCAAATTATTAATGATGTAATATGGATGCAGGTGCTTCAACTTGACCTGTGTGGGCAATGCATGTTTGATTTTGCATTCAGGGATATATTAGCTCCTTCATCAAATTGTTTTTCTAGCTTAGCTATTGTGTCCCTCAGAGGTGCTTGCCGTTTATCCGACAGTGGGCTTAAAGACCTTGTTATGTCAGCACCTTCACTGCAGTCTATTAATTTGGGTCAGTGTACTCTTCTGACCTGCAATGCCATCAACGTTATAGCTGATTCATTGGGGTCAAATTTGAAGGAGCTGTATATAGATGGTTGCCAGAAAATAAATCCAATGATGATTCTACCTGCATTTCAGAAATTTAAATATTTGGAAGTGTTATCAGTCGCGGCATAGATAGCATAACTGATCAATTTGTCAGTGAAATGATTAGTGTATGCGGTCAAAGTATTAAGGAGCTTGATTTGGCTGATTGCGTGTAAGTTGGTTTTGATTAGATTAGTCCCTTTTGCTGATCTATGCAGTTGTTAACTTCTAACTGTTGTCGAATGCAGAAAACTGACTGATTGCTCTCTCAAAACCATTGGTGGCAATTGTGCTGATTTATGTTCATTGAACATTTCGAACCTGAATAATTTGACGGATGTGGGAATGGAGTATCTTGCCAATGGTTGTAGATCAATACAAAAGCTCAAGCTTTGCCGCAATGAATTCAGGTTTTTCTTCTATTTCCCGATTTCAGTTTACTTCGTGTAACACTATGCAGTCTCACGAGTTAGATTCTTGCATAAACGATAGGGATAATACAAACAAAATTCCGAGGTCTGGTCTAATTACTGAAAAACCCAAAGGTTTTTGAAAATTACAAAAAAAAATCTCGAGGTTTGATTTTATCTTAAATTTAAGTAGGCAACTGTAAAATCGGGGTTTTGAAGGTTTTTTGCTTATGAATTGGGTAAATGTTGGAATGAATTAAACCTCAATGGGAGTCTTCTAATTCTCTAAAACCTATAGGTTTTTTATTATTATTATTACTATTATTATTATTTTTTTTTTATCAAAAGGTTTCACTATAAGTAGGGCTAAAACAGAATACTTGGAATGCTACTTTAGTAAAAACAACAGGAACAATGAGGCGAAGGTTAAAATTGATGGACATGAAGTGAGTATAACAAAGAGTTTTAAATACTTAGGATCTATAATTGAAGAGAACGGAGAAATCAATAAAGATGTCACACATAGGATCCAGGCGGGTTGGAATAAATGGAGGAGTGCATCTTCTATCCTTTTTGACCGTAAAATACCATTAAACTTGAAAGGAAAATTTTATAAAACGGCCATAAGGCCCGCAATGCTTTATGGAGCAGAATGCTGGGCGACTAAATATGAACACGAACCAAAAATGAGGGTGGCAGAGATGAGAATGCTGAGATGGATGTGCGGACACACTAGATTAGATAGAATAAGAAATGAACACATTAGAAACAAAATGGGAGTAGCACCAATAGATGAGAATATTAGAGAAACACGATTAAGATGGTTTGGACATGTTTATAGGTGACCTTTAGATGCACCTGTGCGACGTTTAGAAGGTAGAAAATCAAAAGAGGCAGAGGTAGGCCTAAAAAGACTTGGAAAGAAGCTATTAAACAAGACATGTTATACCTAGAAATAAATGAAAATATGGCTTATGACCGTAAACGATGGCGCGATATGATCCATATAGCCGACCCCACGTAGTGGGATTAAGGCTTAGTTTGTTGTTGTTGGTTTTTTTTTTTTAAGACCAAAACTCATGTTTCTTTTTTGTAACTAAACGATATGAAAAGTGCACAATGAGATAACACTCATTCAATTCAAGTATTAATTCAATTATATTTGTTTAAACATTTGATAAACTATGTAATACATATATTAGTCTGACGTTGAAGTAGGCTTGACTTGATCATATCAACATTTAGTTGAGCAAATTGTTTTTATGATCACAAATGCTTTCTTCCTTTCTTTTGTTTATTTTATTTCTCCTTTTTTTTTGTTTTGTTTTTGTTTTTGTTTGTATGTGTGTCCCCCCCTTCTCCATTGGGATTATAACTTCATAATCTGTTGAATTACGATTCTCTGAAGTATCAAAACCTAGAGCAACATTTCGCAGTGGGGGGATTTTCAGCAATTCCCATGGGGTTTAGTGCTGCTATCCGCAATTAACTGAGAAATTTTGACAAATAAAATAGAGGTATTCCCACGTGGCTGATGTGAAGAGAATTGTTAAACAGCCAAATAAATGTAGAAGGTCTTTAATAGTAAGGACTTTATTCCAAAAATATGTATCAATCATTACTTCACTTAAATAGTCACATATTCTAACTATATCCCCACTAACAACAACAAAAAGACATTGACGACGACACATTTGAAATGCCTCAGATAACATGTCACATCATTTTTTCAGAACAAAACACCCAAAATACATTTCCCCCCAAAGAAATTCTGCACAATGATAGAAATAACACCAAACAGAGTGCAAGTTTTCCTCTAAAAATATTGTGAGAGTTGAAATGATGGTTTCCACTATCTAGTTATGCTCTTAACTTTATGAGTTCTTGGCATGCTTCTCCAGTGAGAGAAAGATTGAGGTCCTTCAGAGTTCTCATGATTCTTAGGGATAATTACAAAAATCTAGGATTGGGTTAATTACAAAAATCTAGGATTTGGGTTAATTACAAAAAAACCAGATATGTTTCAAAATTACAAAATAACCCCTTAGGTTTGATTTGTCTGAAATTTTAGGGGTGTAGCTGTAATATTTCTATAAATGTCAGGGGATTTTTGAAATGTGTTTTGCTTATGAAGTGGACAAATGTAAAATGGAACCAAACCTCAAGGGATTTTTTGCAATTTTTAGAACACCACCCGAACATGAGGTTTTTTTTTTTGTCATTATCCCTGATTCTTATATCAGCTATTTGTGCAACCTGTTGAGATTTCTGGAGTCATGTTAGAGGGTGTAGTGCATATTTAATGCTCATTGATTTAGACCTATTTCATTTACATTTATTATCTGTTTTCTTAGCAATTCTTGGGTATATATAACTTCTTTTCATTTCTTCCTTTTCATAACAGTAATTTAATATGGCTTTCTTCTGCTTGTTAGTGATGAAGCTATGGCCGCATATATAGAAAGCTCTGGAGAGTCTTTGACGGAACTTTTACTGAATCATATGACAAAGGTATAGCTTTCTGGAACTTAGTCTACCCTTTTTGTTGTTCCATAAATCAATCATTAGACCTTTACAATTCTTAGTTGCATTTATGTTGCTAGCTGCACCTTGTACTTATTTTTCCACTCTTTTTGTGAAATAGGCTCTATGTTTAACATGGCCATTGCAAGATCACGTGTCAAGGATATCAGTCAACACATTATGACCTTTTATTTGTCAGAAATGTCTGTAAAAGTTAACAGAGTCTACCAGTGTATGATCACTAGCCTTCATTACGTGGCGGATGAGGCAGTTTAAGAGATCTGTACAAATTTTTTGAATGAAATGATAAGATAGGGTTAGTTACAAAAATACCCAATTATCTTTCAAAATTACAAATATCCCCTTAACATTTGTTTCTATTATACAAATTGCACCTTCACGAGGAGGGTTAAATGTTAGGTAAAATACGAACCTCAAGGGGGTGTTTGTAAAACTTTAAAGGGGGTATTTGCAATATTGAAAGATTACTAGAGTTTTTAATCAGGCTAAACTTCAGGGTAGTTATTGTATGTGACCCTAATAAGATATTCACTCTTCGGGTTCCTGTTAAGTGCTGGTGAGTAAAGCTTCTGCTCAAGATTTGATAAATTAAGAACAACATTCTTCTCCATGCTATCCCATTCCTTCTTAGCATATGTTTATTGTCTATAACTTTGTAAGCATTTACGAGTACGGTATCAATCACTCTATCATAATTATTATCAATTGCACTATCAGAATTAGTTTGAGACCATGTACTTCTAATTAGAGAATCTTTGTACTGCAAACGAACTTGCTTTTTTTTTCCTTCTTTTTTTGACTAAAAGGCGGATCTTGCTTTCTCTTCTTGTATTTAGCAGGTTGGACCAAATACTGCCCTGTCTCTCGCCAAACGTTCAAGAAAGCTGTTAAGTTTGGATATATCATGGTGTCGAAGAATTAATAACGAGGCTTTAGGATTGATTGTTGATAGTTGTTCATCATTGAAGCTGCTAAAAGTCTTTGGCTGTAGGCAGGTATGCATACCCGTCAACAATTATTGTTTTCAAGTATTTATGAATCTCATTGTATCACTCATTTCAATAGCATGTGATTGATTCCCTTTTTTCTAGTGATGAATGTATGAACGGCATCACGTTTGATAATCTGTCTCTGTTTTGTATCTGCAGATCACAGACGTATTTCTAAATGGTCATTCCAATCCACTTGTGAGGATAATTGGGCAAAAATTGGCTCCAATACTGGATCATGTAAACTTGCTTGAGCCTGAGGGAGTGCTCTTACGCTATTCGCCTCTGCCAATTTCCATGGAATTTTGAAAACCGCGAGATTTTGCAAGCTGTTAAAATGTATATCTGGATCTTGTCTAGCTTTTTGACAACCACCATTTTTCCTGTTACCATTTTGGGAAGACTTTTGTAGGGTGGCTCAATTTTAGCCATGCATTTACATGTCATTTAGTTGGTATATATTTTTCTTCCATGGATTCCATGGTGAGATGAATATTAATTTTTTGCCCTCCCTAAACTGATTGGTCATCTTGGGGAACAGCTTTTCTGCTTTTGGCAAGTTATTTTCATATGATGTGTAACATATGCATCATTGAGAAGCATTCCCAGGAAATGAGATGGATGATGATGCAGGAAAACACACTGCAGCAAAAACATGTAAAAAATTTGGGATTACGAATAATTCCGACTTATGTTTCCCAAGTGGATTAAAGGGGAGTGTTTTGCAAAAAATTATGCTTTTAGAGGAAGTGGTTTATTGTAATTTCATGAGACGGATCCTAAAATGACCCGTATTAGCCAAATCTATTTGAATTGGATCTTACTTGCTTCGATTTGTAAAATAAGTTCTATCCGTCTCATGATTTAAATGATGAAGGGTCTCATATGAGACTTACTCGTTAATAGAAGTAAAAGTAGTTAATAATGTAGTGATCAAAATTACCACCTAGAATATTTAACAGACAAAAATTGCTAGTCTTCTATGATTATAAGACCAGTTTTGTAATTAAGCCTTTAGACCTAACTTTATTTAAATCTACGAGAAGATTTGATGATTAAATCAAAAAGCTTTAATGTGCTTTGAAAATCGACAACTTTAATAAATCTACCTAACCACTTTATATAAGAATCACATACATATCATACCACCAACCCCATTTATGAATATATGATCACATGTTATTCATTGTTGAGATGCCACCATAAATTATAGTAATAATAAATTGTTTCAATTCAGTAATTCTTGGTCTCTCCATGAGAAGTCTATGTTTCGAGTTCCCGGACACAATGGTAAAATAATTAATATTGAAAATTTCCTGCCGGTTGAATATATGAGAGTCCAACATGGAGCAAATACTTGGGGACTCCTTGTGTGCGATAGTTAAAAATATAATGGACCTGAAAGCCATTGTAGTTTATAAGACTAATTATGACTCATATAGTCATGGCAACATTAAATCTAGTTCATAAAAGAAATAATGTCAAATTCCAGTATCCAAAATTGACCTTATCCCACACGCACCACATATTCGCACGTGCCTCCAAAGCTAAGATCAAAATTCACGCACACTCATTTCACCGGTGTCGTTTCTTTCTCCTCTCTCTGGAACCATGTCCACCACCAGTCTCCTCCGTTTCTCTCTCTCACCTCACAACTCATCTCTCCACCGCCGCCATGAGTGTCCTCCTCTCTACTATAATCGGCGTCGTTCGATTCTTCCACATTCGCCGAAACTGCGTGCCTCCACCCGCATTTCATCGAAGGCCGTCGAGTTTACATCACCTACTGAACTCTTACTTGAGGAGAAGACAGCTCGGGAGGAGGCGAATTCTACTGTATTACTCGATGTGTCTGGAATGATGTGCGGCGCGTGTGTGACACGCGTCAAGTCGATCCTCTCCGCCGACCAGCGCGTCGAATCGGTCGTGGTCAACATGTTGACTGAGACCGCCGCGATCAAGCTGAAGGAAGGAGTCGGAGAGGATTTCTCCGGCGTGTCGGAGGAGCTGGCGAAGAGAGTGTCGGCTAGCGGATTCGATGCGCGGCGGAGGGTCTCGGGGATGGGGGTGGAGGCGAAGGTGCGGAAGTGGAGGGAGACGGTGGAGAAGAAGGATGCATTGCTGGTGAAGAGTAGGAATCGGGTGGCGTTTGCTTGGACTTTGGTTGCTCTCTGCTGTGGCTCTCACGCGTCTCATATTCTGCATTCTGTCGGCATTCATATCGGTCATGGTGAGAAAGTTCACATATTTTTCTGCTTTGATGTTAGTTACGACAGCCGATAATCAGAGTAAACGGTTCTTGTTCTGTAAGTACCTTACGGAGCAATTTTGCTCCCATAAATTTTGTTTTTTGTGCAATTTTGGTCTTGTAAATATAAAGGGATGACATATTTAGTCTTGTATCCTAACTAGCAATTATAGTCCCATAAAGTTTGATTTTTGTGCAAGTTTGGTCCCATAAAATTTGATTTTTGTGCAATTTTAGTCCCGAATGGATACTTCAATATTTAGCCTTTTGGGACCAAATTGCACAAAATTGGAACTTATGGGACCGAAGTTGCGCAAAATTGATACATAAGATACATTGAGGACCAAATATGCCATCCCTTTATACTTACATGATCAAAATTGATACACAAAATACTTACAGAATTACGCCACCCGCTTATATTTACAGGACCAAAATTGCAATTAAACCAGCAAATAAATGCAATATTATTTTATTAAGAATTTTGTTCTTTTCTATATATATAGATTTCTCATTTACCTATATAATCGGTGTAACTGTACTAAGTTATTGTAATTTTGTTTTGTCTAGGTTCAGTCCTGGATATTTTGCATAATTCATATGTGAAAGGGGGTTTGGCTTTGGGCTCTCTTTTGGGACCTGGACGAGGTTAGTTTGTGTTAATCAGCTAGATTGTTGAGTTATATGCGGTTATAGTCGGGTGTTTGGCACACTTTTTCTACTCACGCAGTTACTTACATTATGGTCCAGACCTGCTTTTTGACGGATTAAGGGCATTTAGAAAGGGTTCACCCAATATGAACTCTCTTGTTGGTTTTGGATCGATTGCTGCATTTGCAATAAGTGCGGTAAGAATGGAAATCATGTTGAATTACTCTTTTCAAAATGCTTCAAACAATTTCAGTTTTTGCTCGTTTGTAACAGTACTTTGATGATTAATTGTCATATTTTTTAGGTGGCACTTCTCAACCCCGAACTTCAATGGAATGCTGCTTTTTTTGATGAACCGGTATGGTTTTCTGTAATTTAAATATATTATTTTAAACTGATATCAATCTTATTCCACTGTTATAATGACTTGTCATAGAAATTGTAATTAACTTATCCTGGGGTAATTTGTTAAGTTTCTTATTGGAATTAATTGATTTTTAGCATACAGGTCATGCTTCTTGGTTTTATCCTACTGGGGCGTTCACTTGAAGAAAGAGCTAGGATCAAGGCATCTAGTGACATGAATGAGCTGTTAGTAAGTTTAACTTTTCCCGCCAAATCTACTTGTCGAGCTTTTTCCTACTTCCTGATGTGCTGCTTCTTATTTCTATGCATGGGTATCACACTGCCGTAACATGAATTAGTAAAATGTTCATGTGATGCCCTCCATATCTATGTGAGGGATAATATCCGGACACCTCATAGGTTGGGAACTACACGTTTGTTTGAATAAAAATACGTTTTTATGGGAGAAGCTTTTGTACCAGGGAACAGTTGTGAGAAATTAAAAAGAGCTGCTTGGTTTAATTCTGTGCGAATCTCTATTAACAAAATTCTTATGTGGACTTAAGACCAAAATGTTATTTGTATAAAAATAATTCTGTACTCTTTTTATTGTTGATAACGTCTTGATAAGCTGGTAACTGGCTCATGATACAGTCACTTATATCAACTAAATCAAGACTTGTGATTGCTCCCTCTGGAAGTGATGTCTCTGCGGACAGCATTCTCTGCTCTGATGCAATGTGCATTGAAGTTCCCACGGATGACATTCGGGTTGGTGATGCAATATTGGTTTTGCCTGGAGAAACAATTCCTGTAGATGTAAGTTATTCTCCATTTGAAGTTTTCACTATTTGAAGATATTACAAGTGAAAAAAAAAATTATTTACTGGATGAATGGAAATATCAAATTGCCTGCACAGGGAAAAGTCCTCGCAGGTCGAAGTGTGGTGGACGAGTCAATGCTTACTGGTGAATCTCTTCCTGTATTCAAGGAAAAAGACCATTTTGTTTCAGCAGGAACAATTAACTGGGTATGAGACTACTCAAAGTATTTCACTCCAAATAGTAGTTACCCAAGTAATTCTAATTTTATATGATTGATGGAAACCTCAAGAGCTTGGTTGTTATTTCCGAGGACATTTTATTTTATACGTATTTGCAGATATCTACTAAGGCACCATTGCAGGAAAATGAACCCCCTCAAGCCCTACTTTCTACATTAAATGACTTATATACTTATATCTATCTTTTTAGTTCTTTAATTTGTCTATGACTTCTCTACCACATGACTTCTTTCATATTCTGGAGGTGCATAATAAACCTAATTAAGACGCTGTGCAATTATTTTATGGGGATACATGTTTGTTCCAGGATAGTGGCTAATTTGGCCTAGTGCCATGTAGCCAAGTAAGATTGGTTCAGCTGTAATTGTTTTTATTTATTTATACTGAGTTTCTATTAAATGTTTTTTCATATGCTTTCATCCCGACATTTTCCAGGATGGACCTTTAAGGATAGAGGCCTCTTCCACCGGTTCAAATTCAACAATATCAAAGATTGTTAACATGGTCACCTCTCTCTCTCTCTCTCTCCTTTAATAGCTTGTGGTCTTGAGTCGTTCACATTTTAGTGTCAGTAACTTTATATGCAAGCAAAGTTCTTAAAACAGGCATGAAAGGATCTCTAATCCTTAGCTATACTAGTGAGCATGCTGTAGTTGCCATTACTATGACTTCCTGATACCTTATTAATTGCTCAGCCAGCCAATGAATCTATGTTTTGTTTTTAGAAGTTTAAGGATTAAGTTATCTACTTACATTATTTAGATGCATTTTATGTCTTAGTGTTTCTTGGTTTTGGGCGAGAACAATTGTAGGTTTAAATTTGGGATGTTTAAACCACGTAATTTGGAGTGGCAGGGTGCTTTCGGAAAAATAAAAGTATCATTTTACGAAGCAGAATATTACATGTGGACATCCCAAAAGGAATAGAGCATTTAGTTGTGGGCAGAGGGAGTAAAATCTCCTTCCATCTGTCTGCATTCGAACTATCACAGTTCTCCTCTAGACATTCATTGAAGTCCATTTTGATTTAAGATCTCTCGTTATGGCCCATAGATTGAGGGGTAAAGTTACAGTTTCTAGTTTCCATTGTGAAGTTCTTTTCGAAGAATTAAATAGTTATTATTTAAACAAAATTCTGTTACGCACCATCTATGTGAAACATCTGTGGTGATTTCTTTCACAATGGCACTGCACACTCATTATTGATTATTTGAAATTAGTTATTGGATCTCAAAAGTGCTTGCACTGGACCTTTTCTAAGTAATTCCTATATTTTTCCTTCTTCTTTTGAAGGTTGAGGATGCTCAAGGACGTGAAGCACCTATTCAGAGGCTTGCAGATTCAATTGCTGGCCCTTTTGTATATAGTGTCATGACATTGTCAGCTGCCACATTTGCTTTTTGGTAGGCCTCATCTTCATTTTTATACAACTAAGTTGTAAATGTATAAATGTGTTATCAGTTGATGCCCAAATTAGCAATAACGTAAGAAGATAGCAAACTTGATTGTGGCTAAAATGGGAAGTAGTATCCTTCGTATAAAACAAAGATCTTAAATCAAAGGTTGATATAAAAATGAATTGTGCTAGAAATCCGCAGATTAGAGTTTAAACAAAGTTTTGATGATATGTTAAATAGATATTTCTAGAAATTCTTCGAAATGCAAAAGTCGTAATGATTTTTGTATAAACAATAACACATCTAGAAAATAGCGAAAATATCAACATACAAATTTAGGAGAAGTGAAAACAACAAAGCCGATGGGTAGTAGGCTTCATAAATTTATGGCATCCATGTAATGTTGTAAGCCAAAAACAAGTTCAATTAGCAGCAATAAAGAACTTCCACCTTGCCTCCCATTGTCCACTAAAATCCTTCGCCATTCCTATCCATATACACCACCAGCACTTAAACCTTTCAATATCAAAACTTCAAGCAAAGTGGGACCTCTCTTTCTTTCATCCGAGTTTCAGCTCATAGCGTGAAAACCATATGGACAATGATACTCTTATCTGCTGCTCTTGGTCATGGTGTACTCTTCCATCTAATTACCAAGGAAAATCGAGCACCCTAATTTCATGCTACTTTACTTAAACTCTTAAGTCAATTATCATCTTTCAGCCAGGGCTTTGGTTGTTGTTTTTGTTCCTAGTGATTTCATGTATAGATTAGTTAAATTCGATATAATGTTGCTGGTGTCTTATCTATACCAACTATGTGCTTTGACGATTGCAGCTTTTATTGCCAGGTACTATATTGGAACTCATATCTTTCCAGATGTGTTGCTTAATGATATAGCTGGGCCAGATGGAAATTCACTGTTATTAAGCATGAAGCTTGCTGTGGATGTTTTGGTGGGTAATCATGTGGAAATGAGGAGATTTTAGTTATAATATCTTGTTTGACTCAAATATCTCTTATCCTTTTGTTACCTCAAAATTTTTGAATTTTGTATGCTTAATTTGTTTAATTAATCACTTTATGTTTTTAGGATAAACATGCGAGTATTTGGAGTAGGCTTATTTGTGTGTTCTCTGTTCTTGCTTTCTTCTTTGTTTTCATATTTATATCCACTTTTCTTGAGAAATTTGGGAAATGAAAAGATAAATGTCGATCTTGTTTCTCTTTAGGATTCTGTCATGTTTGTTACCTTTCGTCTATCTGGTGTACTGGGAACTAAAAATTGATACCATAGTGATAGTATTTCAGAGGTGCTAGAGGCAGCAGCTGGCCGCATGTATTGAAAGATAAATAGCAAATTATTAGGAAGAAAAAATGTGTCATGCATTCCAATAAAGTTGCATAAACTTTGGTTGGAATTAATTATTTTTCATATTTTCAGGATTGTGCCAGGTAGTTTGTTTTGTATCATCCTTAATATTCTCTATGCATGTGCAAACTATGCATGGGTTGGTGATCCTCTACTGATGGACAGATCCTGCATTGCATATTGGTTAACCTTGCCTTGATTAAATACCGTTTGCTTTTCCAGGTTGTTTCTTGTCCATGTGCTTTGGGCCTTGCAACACCAACGGCAATTCTAGTTGGCACCTCTCTTGGTACAATTTTGAAAGCATATGTTTTCATTTGAACTTCAGGAACCTTCTTTTTAGTTGTAACTCTACTAGACTGGCTGAAGAAGTGGGGTATTTAGTCTTTCCATTTAGTTGGATGGGAGAAAGTTGCCCTAATATTGTGTGTGTTTTCAGATAAGCCATAATATTACTAATTTAAGAAGAAATGGTGTCCGTACCGAATGAATCTTCCCAGGTGCTTTTATATGTGACTGTTGTAGTAATTTTACACATTTGGTTTGTAATCACCTGTCCATATTGAAATTGTCTAGGAGAAGTCCAATATGAACTATTTATCAAGTTTACAGATTTTAATTAGAAATTGATACTGTGAGTTCTAATTTATACGTGGGAAAAATGCAGTTAGTTAGCTCTCACAGTAACTTAGGCATATCACATTATGAATTCGGAGTGTGTAAATGTGATTCTGATTTACTTCATAGTGTTGGGCCTTATTTCTGGAAACTTTACTTTCCGTCCATTCCCTTACAGGAGCAAAACAGGGACTTCTTATAAGAGGAGGAGATGTATTGGAACGCTTGGCAGGGATTGATTACATCACTTTGGATAAAGTAAGTAATGTTTGTAATAGTTTTACTTTTTAAGTAGTGAAAAGCTGTCTGCTATCCATCTACATCAAAAGGATAAAATGAGACAATAAAGAAATATGCAACCCTATAACTAAAGTTGGCTGTTTTTATCTATGCTGTTTTCAACCTTCAGACGGGAACTCTCACTGAAGGGAGACCTGCTGTATCATCTGTTGCATCTATCAGTCATGAAGAATCAGAAATACTTCAAATTGCCGCTGCAGTGGAAAAAACAGCCTCACATCCACTTGCAAGGGCTATTATAGCTAAAGCTGAATCACTGAATTTGAATATTCCTACTACAAGGGGGCAATTAGCTGAACCAGGTTCTGGAACCTTAGCAGAAGTAGATGGGCTTTTAGTGGCGGTTGGCAAATTAAGTTGGGTTCACGAGCGTTTTCAGCAAAAAACGAGCGTCTCTGATGTACAGAGACTTGAGCAGTCTGTGATACATCAATCATCAGCAGAGTATTCGTCTAACCACTCAAGAACGATTGTATATGTTGGAAGGGAAGGAGAAGGCATCATTGGTGCTATTGCAATATCGGACAATTTGCGATGTGATGCTGAATCTACTATAACTAGGTATTGTTGTCTTTCCCTAAACCTAATGCAAAATCAGCATGATAGAGGATTTACTATTAATCTGTTATTATGATTTCTTTGTTTGCTTTCCTGGATTAGGAACTACATCAAACAAAGTTCTCTCTTCGATACTGTTTTAGAAACCTGTTTACGACTCGAGTTGTTGCTTGTCAGTATTAAAGAGATCAACTTCACTGTCTTTTGGTTTCTATCATTTCCTCTCGACTTGGGAGTGTTTGCAAAAACTACTGCTTTTAGAAGAAGTGATTTATTGTAGTATAGGTAGTTGAGAATCGGAAGTTGGTAGTGCTTGAAAATAAAATCAAAAGTTGAGAATCAGAAGTTGAGGGTGTTTGGTGAAAAAGTTATTAAAGTGCTATTTGTTTGTAGAAGTCAAATCAGAAGTAGTAGAAATCTAAAGCACCTCTCTCCATGCTTAAATGAAGCAGAAGCAGAAGTTGACACTTGGAAACACTAAAAAGTGTTTTTTTTTCAGCCAAGAAACTAAGAAACATTTTTTCTTCAGTGATTGCAAACACTCCCCATATGTATAAGCTTCAATTTTAAATCGTGAAAAACTGCTTAGCCTTGCATGAACCATAGCCATTTCTAAAGTATTTTTGTCTTTTCTTTTTTTTCTTATACGTAGTTCTCTTGTAATTTTTGAAAGGCTTCAGCAGAATGGAATTCATACAGTCCTCTTGTCAGGGGACAGGGAAGAGGCAGTTGCAGCTGTAGCCAGGACAGTCGGGGTAGAAAGTGAATTTGTCAATAGTTCTTTAACACCGCAACAGAAATCTGATGTTATTTCAAGTCTCCAAACATCAGGCCATCGTGTTGCTATGGTAATTATTTATTGTGATTCTGTGAAGTTGAAAGTTTTCGAAAGGCTGTGTTCTCTTTAATTTTGAGATCAACTGCATAGAATGCAATCTGATATGGAGATGTGTCACTTTTCGTGAAGGATTATTTCTGTTTTATGGTTTACTCAAGGAAAAATAATTAACTTCCATGAGTGGGGTAGTAATTGATTATTAGGAAGTTAAAAATAATTTACATTTGACTATTTCTAACTGAATTCCCATGTTAATGAAAATATGGATCTAAAATATGTAGTTTGCATACATAAATGTTTCATCAAGTTGTAAAAATAAATTTAAATATCTTCATTATCTGCTATTTTTAGAAATTAGAACTGCTAATCAAACTTGTAATTTTGAAGGTTGGCGATGGTATTAATGATGCACCTTCTCTTGCACTTGCTGACGTTGGGATTGCCTTGCAAATTGAAGGACAAGAAAATGCCGCATCAAATGCAGCATCCATTATACTCTTGGGAAATAGACTGTCACAGGTATGCATTTCCCTTTCATTTTTATAAATTATAATAAATAATAGGGATAATTGCAAAAACTACCCCTGAGCTTGGGTTAATTACAAAAAAAACCAGAAATGTTTGAAAGTTACCAAAAAAAAACCTTGAAGTTTGATTTTGTGTTAAATGTAAGGGCATAATTGCAATAGTTTTACAAATGTAAGGGGGATGTTTGAAATATTTTAGCTTATGAAGGGGGTAAAATGTAATACAGAATCAAACCTTTACAGAGGTTTTTGTAATTTTCAAAAAACCTGTGTTTTTTTTTTTGTAATTATCCCAAACCTTAGGGTTGTTTTTGTAATTATTCCTAAATAATAATTACAGTTTAGGAATATTGACGTTCAATATGTATTCTTGGCCTTCAATTTCTTGGATTCAAGCTTGGGATCTGTGGCAGGTGGTAGATGCAATAGACCTAGCAAGAGCAACAATGGCAAAAGTTCGTCAAAATCTGACTTGGGCAGTTGCGTATAATGTTGTTGCAATTCCTATGGCAGCTGGAGTGCTACTTCCCCATTTTGATTTTGCTATGACCCCTTCACTTTCAGGTGTGTGCTCCAGTTTATCTTGCTAACTTCAGATACTTTTTAAGCAACATATCCTTATTTCCACGCTTTCATAGCAAACAAGTACCGGAGTTGCCAGCATCGTGCACCAGACTAGATTGATTTCTCAAACACAATCAGGATTAGGGATAATTACAAAAACCACCCCTAAGGTTTGGCCTAATTAAAAAAAAAACTTTTACACATATCCCCTAAAGTGCTACGAGTACCCGCTTGAGGTTTTTATTTTTACCTAACAAATACCCCCTCTTGAGGTGCAATTTGTAATTTTGAAAGATAGCTGAGTTTTTCTTTTTTTGTAATTAAGCTAAACCTGAGGGTAGTTTTTGTAATTAAACCTCACAATTATACAATATTGAGTTGCTCCTTGGGATTGTTGGGAGGCTGGCACATACTTGAATTTCAAACAAGTTACCCATCTACTTCATTTTGTTAACCTTGGGATATTGTCTTCACTCTTCAAGACATGTTTGTTTTGACAGGAGGAATGATGGCCTTGAGCTCAATCTTTGTTGTCACAAACTCACTGCTTCTGCAGTTACATGGAACTCAAAAGAAGAAAGAAAACAGCAAAACCAACACTTATTCTCGATAAAATAAAGAAATTATCCGGGTGAGTTTAGCTTCTTTGAATTTACTCTTGTGAAGCCCTTGTTTCCCATACATACCTCTCTCTCTCTCTCTCAGTGATTTTCTTTAGAGTGTCAAACAACCAATGACCAACCTAGGATTTTTTTTCTCTTTTTGAACGAACAGAATGAAGAACATCTTCACATTCATGGAAAAAAGATGCGGCCCTTATATGCAATTTACATCTCTCTCGGAAATATGTACTTTGTAGTATTGTAAACTAGGAATCAAGGGTTTTTTGGTTCCAATTAAGTGATTAAGTCCAAACGGTATCTAGAGTTTTCTTAATCAAATTAATAGAAAGAATAAGAAATGTATGTATGTGAGTGGTGGTGTTAAGATTATGTCTGTTAGATCGAGCTTGTATGCCTGTTGGCTGTATATGTATATCTTGGAGATCTAGGTGAATTTTGAACATTTCTCAAAAGTTTTTATTCCATACCACGATTAAGATTTTTTGGACCTCAATTGCCAGTCACTGCATTATTTTTTTAATTGTCTCAATTAATTTTTTAATGGACAAGGATTTCGGTTTCAATTTCTGGCTAGAAAGCAACAATTGCATGGTTCTCAAAAAAGGAAAAAAGAAAAAACAATTGCATGGTAATTGGATGAAACTCCCCTCTTTAAGTTACAAAATTGACCAAAAGGAAAACGAAAAAAAAAATCAAATTAAATGTATCCCCTATTGACGTTCAATATAGTCCTTGCGTATTGGGTTTTTAATGTCAGGTATTCTAACTATTGTATTGTGATCTAACAATTGGCAATTTACTACTAAGTTTTCTCTTATAAGAAGACTTAACATAAGGCATCCGTGATCTTGTACCTCACTCCATAATATTTGAATGAATACATATATAGACTATATACTTCAGGTCGTTACTCTTTCAACAGAATCAAAGGATACCCACTGCAGGGTCGCTTGCCAAATAATTATATGACCAGTTATGAAAATCCAGCTTCTTTGACAAAAATCAGAGATGTAATTCATACTCAACAGTGTTTTAAAAAAAATTAGACGCTAGTCGGACGGCAAACTGGAGCCTAGCGCCTAAGCGGAGCCTGGGGCGGGCTAGGCGTGGCCTAATTGGAAGAATAACATAAAGGCGGACAAGAGTGCCTAAAGACTTGTTATGATCTTTAGAATGTGATACTCAATATAATACATTTTTTGAGATAGTAACATTTGTGGAAAGAAGTTTGATTTCCAAGTTATAACTTAGATACCAAAATTACAAAGTTGCAATATAATTCATGAATTGAATCACTGCAACGTATTTGTCAAAATGGTATTTCAATGACAAGATAATAATAATAAATCATATTACTTGCTAAAAATAATACTGACCACAATTGATTCAACGCAAAAGCTTATGTGAGACGGTAAAAGTCCGTGAGACGGTGATACTTTTAGTGTAAAAAGTTACACTTGTCAAATTATACTTAAATTAGTGTATTCAGATAAAATATTATTTTTTGCACTAAAAGTATTATTTATTACAATAAAAAGTATTACCGTTTCATGGTCTCATAGTCTCGCACCGTTTCACACGAGACCTGGTGCTAATTCAATACTAACTATTCGCAACTGTTAAAAATGTCATATTGTGGTGAATTATTTGTGAAGTAACAAGAACTGTCGTACTAAACCACCAATTGACCTACAAATAAAAACACCACAAAACCTAAATTCATTCACTCATTAAATGTACTAAAAAAAATCACTCATTAAATAGGCGCGTGATTTGGATATTTTGTTGGGTGTATTTTCGTGCAATAACGACTTTGCATGTGATTATTGGCCCCACTCTTAACATTCCTCTCTTCAAATCATTATAAAAAAGAAATATCCACCATTTGCAATTAATTCCATTTATTATATTCTGAATTCAACACATTTATATGTTTTATGGAGATTTGTTTATAGGATAGTTTAACACGTGGTGGGCCTACTCTATTGAAAATGACTATTTCCTTACATCAGATCCCCCAACAGTGGGGCGGTCCGGTGGGCCTCTCATAAGGCCCAATATAACATGAAATTATGAAAAAGTTATTATGCTTGCTTCAGTTTAATTTGAATAAATCAGTTGGTATTTTGTTCAATAAATAATAGGTGTCTATTACTTTTTTTAAGTCTTAAAACTTTAGCTAATTTTTAAATGTGTTATATCTACGATAATTTCATTAATGTTGAACAGTTATGAAACACGATTTTAGGGTATGTGTTTAATTGTAAGAATATTGTTTTCTGTTGGGTTGCAATATCTAATTAATGGAGGGCTTTCCACTAATTTCCTTTTTATTCTTTATTCGTTTGATCCAATGGCTATCGAATATTTTTGGTTAGCCGAATAATAAAAATGACGTGCAATTTAAAGTCATAATAATGAATACTTGGTACAGAAATGCAAATGATGAAGGGTAACAGTATTTAATAATTTCTTTTAAAATTTGTAATATTTTTTAATAACATTTTAAGTTGAATTTAATATTATTTCAATTCTAATAAACGTAATATATATGAAATATACTAATAATTATCTATTAAGCCAATTTTTGGGAACTAAAAAGAATAAAAAAATTTGTATAAGTTGTGGATGAAAAAATATTTTTGGTAGTAAAATGTTAGTGGAAGAAATATTAAAAATAGAAATAGCAATGTTTGTAATAAAACTATTACAACTAAATGTTTATTTTTATAATAATTAATAAATAAACCCTTCATAAATATAAAGCCAACACGTGTTAGATTTTATTGCCATAACCACAAACCTTTGTATATCTACAAAAGAAAATATTATTATTGGGATATGCCAGACTTTTGCAAAATTTGGGTGGGTTGGAGTTTGAAATATTAAGTGTAGATGCCCCTTGTATTGGAAGTAGACACCCTTGGAGGAGATGGCGCTTGCTCCCATTTTTTTTTTTTTCGTGATTCTGACACAATAGGCGCTAGTTTGAGGGGCGCCTAGCCGCCTACTGCTCTTTTTTCTTTTTTTTTCCAAAATTTAATTTTAAACATTAAATAAATACACAATTTTCGGATAACCAGAATGTCACGATCAATCTTGACATGAAGAATTTTCAATTTTGGTTTACTACAAAATTTAACACTTATTGGTGCTTAGGATCGTAAATTCAATTTTAATGTGTAATTTCCTTGTTCTGTTTTAATTATGTGTTGTAGACTTTATTATATTATCGCGTTTTTATCCAGTAATATTTTCACATTCTAGTTATCTGAAAATTGTATATTTATTTAATATTTAAAATTAATTTTCAAAAGAAAAAAGAAAAAAGAGGTAGTATGCGCTAGTTAAACTGGTGCCTACTGTGTCAGAGTCAAACAAAAAAAAATTATCAAGAGGTGTTCTTAAGAATGACACCTACATATAATATCTCAAAATCCTCTCAATCCAACCTAGTTTCGCAAAAAATTGTGGCATTTGACAGATTATGTCAAATTAGGCTTATTATTGTTCCCCAAATACAACACTTGATTGACAGCTTCAAAACATTAACCTTAAACATTCTTTTAAGAATGCTTTGGAAGGGCAGTTCGACTGATGGTAGGGCTGGACATGCACGACTGACTTAGGCCCCAAATAATTGGGGCCCAATGTTTTTTTTTTTTTTACTCTTCAACTGTTGCTTTTTTTTTCCTTCTACCTACCCCAACAACTAGATTTAAAAAAAAAAAAGCCCAACCCTTTACCTCTTCATCAATCACGTGGATGGTAGTAAAAGGTTTATTGTTTTATTTTTGTTTGGTTTTACTTTTTGTATGCATTGTTGATTGGTTAATTATTAGAAAAGATATCTTTTTTTTTTGTATTTTTATTTATTGCATCTAATCATTTGTCCAAAGGAAAATAAAAAAAGCAACAAGTCGGTGATGACATTAATGTCTTAACCCACCAAATTCAAATAATCCCCCCTCCTCCCATTTTTTTACCTTTTAATAGGTCTATTTTTAGTTTTTAAATTATTTTTATAGCTAAAATAAAGAATTATTTTACAATTGCCCCCAAAACTTTGATAAAAAAACTTCAAATAGTTGTGTTTTATAATTGCCCAATTTTTTTTTATCATAGTTTAAATATAAAATATACGAACTCGGATCATTTTTCATCCCCCAAAGCCAGAATCATGCGTCCGCCACTGTTCGCACGGTCACTCCAGGCTTTAGTTGTCGACGATCAAAGGGCCAATTTTTTAAATCTCGCCTAGGGCCCGTGGATCATAGGTCCGGCCCTGTTTGGAAGCAAAGTGGGACTTGAAAAGAACTGCTTTGATAGAGACACTAACGCCGTTAAAAGATCCGTCAAACCAGCCTTATTGATAAATGTGGGGCCCATCCAAACTGTTTTGTCATTCAATGTCAGAGCGAATGAATTGAACAAGTGGCCTTTCCCGAGTTACTTGCAAACGTTAGCAAAAGTAACTTTCATTTGACGGCAGGGTTAAAAAGTTTGGGGTATGATGTAATTGTAGGTATCTTTTGGGGTACTTCTGAAATATATACTACTTATTTTTTTTTATTTTTTTTTGCAGGAAAAATATATACTACTTTAATATCTGAGTTTTGATGAATTTTTCTGTTTTGAAAGGAGTCCCTAATGATTTTAACGTTATAACATTCTCACCCTATAGTCTAAAGTGAATACATTATTTACAAGAAGGGGTCTCGTAATGCATATTTAGTGGCATTTTCAAACTATGAACTTGGCCAAACACAATAATTGAAAGTTAGTACTGAGAGAAGTTATGGTCCCATTGGGAATTTACTTCACATTGCTTTATATAGTACACTATAATTTTAATAATTTTTTTGTGTTTCACTCCATATTTCACTACTTGGATGGTGAACACATGTTACTTGGATGGTGGACACATATATATACACCCAATAATCAACTATTCATGTATATCTTGTAAATACCTGTCCTCCGTCCAAGTAGTGGAACATGAAGTGGAACACCAAAAATAGACCAGGAAATATGTTCCCTACAAATCATAGGGTATTACTTTCACTTTTTGTACATTGAGCTAAAATTGAGATTAAAAATGATCAAACTGTAACATAAATTGGCCAATGGGTGGCGCTATTCACGCTCACTTTTCATTTAGATACACATTTACTCTGTGATTATATAAATGTCATGAATTTAAAAGACTTTAATACCCTCACCACCAGGGGCGTAGCCAGCCCGGTCGAGTACCCCTAGCCCAAAAAAAATTTCCCCCTGGCTCAACTATTTTTTTCCCTTAAAATATATATATATATATATATAATTTTGTTTTTCATTTTTTCCCATAGAAAAAACGGGACAAAAAAATTTGGCGTACGCGAGGGGCCAAGGTGCCCCCCTTGTCTACGCCGATGCTCACCACCTAAAGTTTTTATCACATGATTGTGTCACAAAATTTTTGTCACATGACCGTGTCATTAAAAACAACAATGCAACGTAAGATTGAGTCAAGTAATTAAAAACAACAATCTACCATCAAGAACCTTAATATGTCAACCCAATATTTCTAATTGAATAGAAACATTTAAACCCAACATTTCTACTCGAATCAACCCAACATGAATAACTTTAACAACAATAGTTAACCTAAAATAGCAACCCAGCATCGAGAACCTCTTTCCTCTCATCAATTCTAACGACGCCGCCTCTTGTGAGTTGTATGTTTTGGAGGGAATAATTAGGGTTTAATCGGGGAAAAGTAAATTGAGAAATGTTTAAGGTATATTAAGAATATAAGTTACTTAAAAAGAAGGTTAGAGTGTATTTAGAGCAAAAGGACGTATGAATACCCATTTTGATTGTAATACACATAGATAAATCTAACTCAAAGTGGGCTTGTTTGAAGGTGAAAATTGGAGGTAAGATTGGGCCAGTTGCATAGCGCATGAGTGAAAGAATTGATGCCTTCAAAAGGTTTTCATTTGTTGGCAAATTTTTGTCCCTTAGGTGCATAATAATAATAACAATAGAAAAATAAATAAATAAATAAAATAATCCATTTCATTCCCCCTAGTTGGTGGTGAGTAAATGTTGGCAACAAAGTTTACTGCACAAGATTAAGAACGTGAGATTGCAGGGGGCGAATATGGAATAGTTGATAACTTGAGCCCCATAACTACAAAAATGATGAGAGTGCAGGTCCATAATTAGAAAACAAGCAAATAAACTTTAAGTCCCCTATTATCGTACAAGACCTATCCCAATATATACCACTACCTCCCATATCAGATTGAATTAAATTGTTCTAATTAATCCTTAATATAATATACTTTCACTCTCATGAAGGTTGTGGTCATTTTCAATATTTTATGAGGGTAAGGATTTGAAAGTTTTTGAGGTCTTAGAAAGTTCGTTTTAGTAAATGTCAGAGAAAGTATTAAACTAGATATTGTAACACTTTATGGATCATGCAGCGGGAAAAGGAAAACACAAAGTAAAATTTATCTACAAGTTAAAAATAAGGAAAAAAAATTTTAAGTACTACTATAGATAGTGGGTACTATTTTCTATATATCCACGAAGATAACAAAAATCTTTTCTACCAAAAATGGCGAAATTGCCCCTAGCTCCTTTAAGTTGGTGCTTTTTGAATTTTGAAATTGAAGTCATCTTTATACCTATTAAATCCGTAGCCATTCATTATATACACACACAAACCAAGATAAAATATACAAAAGGTAAAAGGCAAAAGCAAAAATAAAAAAGAAGCAAAACCTAAAACTAAATCGTGCCTAATATCGTGCAAGTAAAAAATCAAAAGGTCCATGGATTCACACCAACCGCCGCCGCCCCGCCGCCATTGCCACATCGCTTACTCTCGATGTCGCGCCGCCCGCACCCTCCTCCTCCGATCCCGAACAGGTAAAGTTTTATATATTTTTCATATCGTGCCCTTATGTTCAAAATAGATTTTGGATTTTTTGGTTGCTTCAAGTTTGAACTATATTTATGTTGGATTTCATGGATTTAGGGTTTAGTTGTTGGTGTATATATTTGATAATGTGAATTAATGGTGTTTTATTGAAGTTTTAGGTGTAAGATTTGTGTTTTGGGTTAGTGTTTTTTTCGAAAATGGGATTGATTTTCTGGTTATTGTGGCACGATTTGAGGTAGAAGACGATGCGGCACGATATGGCACATATCGTGCCGTAGGCTATTTTTGGCACGATTTTAGGCCATATCGTGCCATAGGCTATTTTTGGCACGATTAGACCAATTATCGTGCCTATTTCGAAATGTATAAATCGTATTTTGAAATATATAAATCGTGCCTATTTGTGTGCTTATATCGTGCCCTATTTCGTGCCGCTTTATATTTGTTGGCACAATTTATGCCATATTGTGTCGCATATCGTGCTGCTTATTCATATCGTGCCACAAGCTGTTTGTTCCATAATTTTTGTTTTTCCTTTGAGTTTATCACTACATTTCTTCAATGTTTCAACAATTCATCTTGTTAAATTGCAATTAATTATTGTTGTACGTCGGTCCACAGTGGAGTAGATCCTCTTATCATCGAGAGAGGGCCCAAATCATGGGGTACGTTCGACCGAATATAATTCAATAATCAAAGATGAGTTGCAGGACATTGGTGGTGGTATATATGGGCAGTTTAGACAGTCGGTTTTCGGCCATTTTATGGATTTCGGGTATGACAGAGTTAGCTGTAATGCGACACTTCATGCATTGGTAGCGATGGAGGTACGTGTGCCAAATGCTTCGGAATCGGAGTGTTGGTTCCACGTCGGAGAGCAGATTATTAGATTCTCCCGGCGTGATTTTGTTATGATATCCGGATTGAGGTTTTCAGGTCCACATTTGACCCTAACAGTGTTTTTGAGGTACCCGAGACCGGTATTTATCAACGTTATTGGCCTCAGGGTGATCGTATTACCGCCGTGCAGTTATGCGATTTATTTCCGATGACACCTTCCGTGACTCACCAAACGATGCCCTAAAGGTGTCAAAGGTGTTATTTACCTTTTATATGGTACTGCGTTTCGATGGCCGACAGACCATAGTAGACCATTGGCTATGGTTCTTGATCGAGGGTGATGCACAGTGAGAGGCTTTCCCTTGGGGGAAATACTCGTTTCAGATTTTGATTCATTATATTCGTCAGATGCATGATGTTCTTGTTAGATAAATATTTTTATCATGATTTTGATGATTATGTTCGATTTTGTTCAAATAAGTTTTTAAACCAAAACTATGTCCCTAAATGTTGTCTAAATACCTCCGATCATCTTAAAATGTTTTTACTATTTTTCGGAGTATTTCTTGAAGTTTATTTTCAATAAAACATTGGACAACACATTTGTCTCAGGCTCGACCGGTCGACCTATAGGGCAACCCGCACCGAGTTGAGTGAGAAAGCAAAAAATGGGACGTAAGAAAAAGCAGGCGGGGATGACCGGTCGACCAGGTGGGCTACTGGTGCGACGGCCGACGGCCGTGGCGACTTGTACTGCAAGTTGGATTTTTGTTCCGAGACTTCTCTCGTTTCGTAAAATCGCTCAAGGCGGCAACCGTCCACTAAGGCTAAGCGACCGGCCGCACCCCCTTCGACCGTCCCCCCTGTGTTAAAATTCGCAGAATTCAATTTCAATCTTATCTCTGCGCGACACGTCGAACCCCATGTTTATCAAAGAAACTATCTCATTGCGTTTTGCACAACTTTTCCCTATTTTGTGGGATTGATTTCTAACAGCTATATTGATCATTTTAAATGGTTTCTTTTGCAGCAAATCACTCCCCAAGGAGGCGCTATGTCCGTAATGTAAGCCAAGTCCTCTCCTATAAATAGAGGCTTCATTCAAGCAACAAGAGACAACACATAATATACAAGCAAAGAGCAATTGAGCAAACACTTTCATATATCTTGTTGTATTAAGCTTTAAGCACTTTCACTTGCACTTATTTGAGGTCTAGGCTTTCAATTCTTGATTACACTTGTACTCATATTGTATCAATCATTATTGAGTTGTAATCTTGATTTTGGTCATCATTCAACACAAGACATCCTTGTGAGTATTCTTGTGGTAAGAATACACTTGGGTGATCTAGGTGATAGGTGTTTGAAGGTTGTGGTAATCTTCAAAGGTGTTGTAAGAGGGTTGTGGTAATCCTCAAGGTGGTGAAAGAGGGTTGTGGTAATCCTCAAGGTGTTGTATTAATTTTTGGTAAATTAATAAAATCTTTTTTTCTTTTTAAAATCCATCCCTGAGATACTGGGGTGGTAGAGGATTAGGCCCTAGGTGGGTTGAACCTCTTTAAATCAACGAGTGTTGTTTATTTTCCGCATTTACATTTTTGTTGTCTACTCGTTATTTCGAAAAAGAGGGTGATTTGCGAAAAATCGGCATAATCTATTCACCCCCCCTCTAGATTATTGTAGCCGCTTGGACTTACAAGTGGTATCAGAGCCAAACTCTTTGGCTTGCTCGTTCCGAGTAAAGAGGAAAGATCCATGGCTACAAATGATGCTCATCTCACCACCGACGTCTCCACTAACAAGCCACCACTATTCGACGCCAACAACTACGCATTTTGGAAAGACCGTATGGAGTGCTTCCTACAAGGGTGCGGGTTCGACATTTGGAATGTGGTCATTGAAGGAGTTGATCAACCAACAAAGAAATCGGAGGATGGCACCTTGGCTCCTAAACCTTTCAAGGAGTTTGATGAAAACGACAAAAAGGCTTTCTCCCTAAACGGTAAGGCCTTAAATATTTTGCATTGTTCTCTTACCGCCACCGAGTACAATCGCATAAGAGGCATAAGGTCGGCACATGAGGTGTGGGAAAAATTGGAGACAATCTATGAAGGGACTAAGAAAGTCAAGCAAGCAAGAAAGACCATGCTTGTTAAAGACTTCGAAAACTTTAACATGTATGATGGCGAAAGCATCTCCAAGATGGTGGAAAGGCTTGACAATATTGTCAATCCTCTTGTGGCCCTCGGCAAGGTCATCTCCGAAGAAGACAAGGTGACCAAGGTATTGAATGCACTTCCCGGGTCATGGTCCGAAAAAGTAACGGCAATCACGGAGGCACAAAATCTTGAGACACTCAAGTTTGATGAACTTATTGGAAATCTACTCATCTATGAAGTCTATCTCAAGGAGAGGAAAAATTCCAAACCATCCACAAATCAATCGGGTATGCAAATTATTTCTAAAGGTCTTGCTTCTTCTTCTTCTAATAATGCATACTATGATAATGATGATGAGAGGAGGAGACGGCCGCACTTGTTCGAAAATTTGCAAAATTTGTAAATAAAAATAAAGCAAGAAAACCAAGAGATAATGCTTGCTTTAAATGCGGAAAAACCCGGGCACTTCATTGCCGATTGCGGCTTCGATGAAGAGGAGCAAAAGAAAAGGAAGCCTTTCACAAAAAAGAAGGCTCTAAATGCGGAAGTCAAAACAAGGGATGAACTACTCGAAACAACCGATGAGGAAGGAGAAACCGAACACGGTTTCATGGCTATAGACGATGAAAACAACGAGGTACACTCAAACTCTTCTACTTCCTCTATAGTTGATGACTTGTAATGTGATTTTGATGAATTGCAAATTGAGTTTCAAAATTTAATCGTTAAATACAAAAACTTGAAAAAGGAGCATAAGGAGATTAAAGTTGAAAAAGAAAAATTATTTACCTCTTATGAATCTCTAGACAAAGCTCATGCTCTTACTCTTACTAGAATTCATTCTCTTGAAACCGAAAAGGAATTGCTCACAAAAGATATTGAAGGTTTGAAAAATGATATGCATCGTTTCAACATAAGTATGGATAAAGTTACAAAAATTTTAGATGCACAAAGAGGTGAGCATTCCAAATCGGGACTTGGTTATAAGCCATTTCAAAGTGTTTTTAAGAAAAATAACCAAAGTCCGACTTTTGTACGTGCTAATAATTATAATACTCCTACTTGTTTTTATTGTGGCAAAGTTAGACATTATGCTAATAATTGCAAATTGAGAAATAGCTCAAGACATGTTTGGAGACCCAAAGGTCTCAAGACTAACCTCCATGGACCCCAAAATTATAGGGTACCTAAAAGAAATTCTTTTGTAGGCAATAGGGGCTATAACCACAATGGAAGATTCAAAATGGCTCGTGGACAGCGGATGTTCACGCCATATGACCGGGAGGAGAGAACTTTTTACCAACATCAAACTCCAAGAAGAGGGTATGGTCATGTTCGGCAATGGCAAAGGAAAGATTCTTGGAAATGGAGAAATTGGTAACTCTTCTTTCTCTCTTAGTAATGTTCTATTAGTTGAAGGGCTTAAGTTTAATATGATAAGCGTTAGCCAACTTTGTGATTCAAAATATGATGTTTCCTTTAATAAAGAAAAATGTCTTATTCTTAAAAATGGTGAAATTATTTGTGAAGCAAATAGAAAAGGCAATATTTACAAAATTTGTACAAGTGATTTGGTTAGTCAAAATGTTTCTTGTTTAGTCGCCAATAATGATTTAACTAGTTTATGGCATAGGTGACTTGGACATGTTGGATACAAGAATTTGAAAAATATTTACAAAAACCAACATGTGAAAGGACTACCCAAATTAAGTTTTGAAAATCTTGGCTTATGTGACACTTGTCAAAAGAACAAATTAGTTAAAAGTAGTTTTAAGCCCAAAAATGAAATTTCCACAACCAAACCCCTACAAATGCTTCACCTTGATTTGTACGGGGATATTGGTACGGCTAGTCTAAGTGGAAAACATTACACTTTTGTTATAGTCGATGATTTTTCGAGGTATACTTGGGCTCTTTTTCTTACCAATAAAAACGATGCCGTTAATGAGTTTGTTAAGTTGTGTAGACCTATTGAGAATGAAAAAGAAGATACTATCAAGTCTATTCGAAGCGATCGAGGTGGAGAATTTGACGGTGAATTTAGAGTATTTTTGTGAAACCAAAGGATATGCTCATAATTTCTCGGCTCCAAGGACACCTCAACAAAATGGAGTAGCCGAACGGAAAAATCGGACATTACAAGAAATGAGTCGGTCCATGCTCAATGATTTTTCACTTCCAAAATATTTTTTGGCCGGCGTAAGTCCGCTTGCTATGTCATTAATCGAGTTTATATTCGTCTAAAATGAATAAAACTCCATATGAGCTTTGGAAAGGTAGAACTCCAAATATTAGTTATTTCAAGATATTTGGTTGTAAATGCTTTATTTTGAATACCAAGGATCAATTGGACAAACTTGATCCTAAGGCCGATGAAGGAATATTTATGGGATATTCAACAAAAAGCAAAGCATATCGGGTTTACAATAAGACTAGTGAAATTGTTGAGGAATCCATCCATGTTAAATTCAATGAAGCTTCGGGAGTTGAAAGAATTCCTAATGATGAAAGTGATGAGGAGGATGTTATTGAACAAATTGTTCAAATTGATGATCAACCGTCTACATCAAATGATCAACCATCCACTTCAAATGGTCCTCAAGAAGATAGAGGTGATATCTCGGATCTTACCGTTGCATTGAAATTTAAGGGAGATCACCCAAAAGGTCTTATTATTGGTGATCCCCTTGAAAAAGTGATGACTCGGAGAAAATTTGCCGAGAAAGCTCTTATTTCTCAAAAAGAGCCTAAAAATGCTAAAGAAGCTATTGAGGATGAGGATTGGTTTCTAGAGATACAAGAGGAGTTGAATCAATTTGAAAGAAATGACGTATGGGAATTGGTACCTTGTCCTCCTTCTCAAACCATTATTAGCACAAAATGGGTTTTCCGGAACAAACTAGATGATCAAGGCAACATTGTTCGAAATAAGGCAAGGATAGTAGCTCAAGGGTATTGTCAAGAAGAAGGTATTGACTATGATGAAACTTTTGCACCCGTAGCACGTTTAGAAGCTATTTGTATTTTGCTTGCCTATTCTTGTTTTAAAAATTTCAAACTTTACCAAATGGATGTTAAATCCGCCTTCTTAAATGGTATTATTCAAGAAGAAGTCTATGTAAAACAACCTCCGGGTTTGAAAATTTTTCTAGGCCTAATGATGTTTATAAACTTAAAAGGCCTTGTATGGTTTAAAACAAGCACCCCGTGCATGGTATGATAGACTTGGTTCTTTTCTTTTACAAAATGGTTTTATAAGAGGTAAAATTGATACAACTCTATTTGTTTTTGAAAAAGGGCAAGATTGTTTACTTGTGCAAATATATGTTGATGATATTATCTTTGGTCTTTGCTAATGATTCTTTGTGCAGAAATTTTCTAAGTTAATGCAAGGAGAATTCGAGATGAGTATGATGGGGAGCTTAACTTCTTTCTTGGACTTCAAATTAAGCAATGTCAAGAAGGTATTTATATTTCGCAATCAAAGTATACAAAAGAACTTTTGAAAAAGTTCGGCATTGAAGAAGGAAGAACCGTCTCTACTCCTATGGCAACAAATGTCAAAATTGACAAAGATGAAAAAGGCAAGTCCGTGGATGAATCAAAGTATCGAGGTATGATTGGTAGTTTACTTTATTTAACCGCTAGTAGACCGGACATTTTTCATGTCGTATGCCTATGTGCTTGTTTTCAAAGCAATCCCAAAGAATCTCACATGAGTGTCGTTAAAAGGATTTTTCGATATTTGAAAGGCACCATTCAATATGGTTTATTTTATCCAAAGAATGAAAATTTTTCTCTTAAAGGTTATAGTGATTCAGACTATGCGGGAAATATTGATGATCAGAAAAGCACTTCCGGATCATGTCAATTTTTAGGCGATTGCCTAGTTTCTTGGTTTTCAAAGAAGCAAAACTGTGTTTCTCTTTCAACGGCCGAAGCCGAATATATTTCCGCCGCATTTTGTTGTACTCAACTTCTTTGGATTAAACAAACCTTAGCGGATTACAAATGCTCTTTTGAAAATGTACCTATCCTTTGTGATAATATATCCGCTATAAATATTGCTAAAAACCCGGTTCATCATAACCGTACTAAACATATTGAGATTCGACATCATTTTCTAAGGGATTGTGTTTCAAAACGTAAAATTGAGATATCCTTTGTACCATCTCAAGATCAATTAGCGGATATTTTCACAAAACCGCTATCTTCCGAGACTTTTTCTTCAATACGAGCTCGGTTAGGCATAATGCATATTGAATGAAGCTTACGTTTGCATTTTGCACGTTTTCAAAACTTAGGGGCGAAAAATCGGATTTTTGGTTGAAAATTTAGTTTTGGAAAAACTGACAAAACAGCTGGGGTCAAAGGAGTTGAGGGCAACCGGTCGCCTTAAGCTATATTTTGGCTTTTAAACGTCCTGTCTTCAGCATTCTTCATTTTAACAAATTTTTGGCCATTTTTCGTCCCCTTTGCCAAATTCACTCTAATTTCATTCTAAAATGGATTTCATGCATATTTTACACAACATGGACATTATATAGCATGATCATCGGTGGAACCCTTGAGTTTTCAAGTTTCTTGAAAATTTTTTGATGTAATTTTCGTATGATCATGATGAGCTTGGTTGTTGTGTTGTTATGTATGATGATTGGCTTGAATTGATGTTGAAATTTTTTGGCTTGAACCATTTACAAAGGTTATATACAACCTCTTCTATTTTTAACGCACGCAAGGTGTTCGATGATATGTCGCAATGAAAATTTCACTTATACATGATTCTCTTGCTTTCAAACGTTTTTCTATACTTATTGAGATCATGTTTTGACAAACAAAACAAGCATATGAACTCTTCATATTACATTTCTCCCATTTTCATTTGGATTATTATGCTTTAATTGCTCAACGGTTAATAAACCGTCCCTTTGGCGCACTTTGATATTATTGTATGGTGTTTTCACCATTCTAACATTCTTTTTGATGATTCCAAAGGGGGAGAAACAGGATATTAGCTCATTAGCTCAAAAAAAAAAGCTAATAAAAGCTCGCAATAAGTATTGTGGACTCTAATACCTAGTCCATGGCTTGAATTTTGGACTCGGATGAAATTGTTTATAAGTGTTGTGACAGGGGGAGCTTCTTAGCTCATGATGCATTATATATAAACTTGTTATAGCTTGTGCTTCTTACTTATAATAATCATTTGTTGATATGCTCATAAATAGGGGGAGCTTTGTATGAAATACTTCTAACGGATAGTTTACTCGTAAAACCGAAAATTTTATTTGGCTTTCAAATCGTCCTTAGAAACTTGTTTTGGTTTGTAATCATCAAAAAGGGGGGGTTTGTTAGATAAATGTTTTTATCATGATTTTGATGATTATGTTCGATTTTGTTCAAATAAGTTTTTAAACCAAAACTATGTCCCTAAATGTTGTCTAAATACCTCCGATCATCTTAAAATGTTTTTACTATTTTTCGGAGTATTTCTTGAAGTTTATTTTCAATAAAACATTGGACAACACATTTGTCTTAGGCTCGACCGTCCGACCTATAGGCAACCCGTGCACTGAGTTGAGCTGAAACAAAAAATGGGGCGTAAGAAAAATAGGGCGATGCCAAGTCGACCAGGTGGGCGGCCGGTGCGGTCGGCCGACCGGCCGACCGGCGGACGACGACCACTGCAAGTTGGATTTTGTTCCAGACTTCTCTGTTTTAAAAAAATCGTCAAGGCAACAACGGTCGCACCCCCTTCGACCGGTCCCCGTGTTAAAATTCGCAGAATTCAATTTCAATCTTATCTCTGCAAGTGACCGGTCGAACCCCATGTTTATCAAAGAAACTATCCGCTATGCGTTTTTCGAGACAACTTTTCCTATTTTGTGGGATTGATTTCTAATGCTATATTGATCATTTTAAATTGTTTCTTTTGCAGCAAATCACTCCCCAATGAGGAGCCTATGTTTGGTAATGTAAGCCAAGTCCTCTCCTATAAATAGAGGCTTCATTCAAGCAACAAGAGACAACACATAATATACAAGCAAAGAGCAATTGAGCAAACACTTTCATATATCTTGTTGTATTAAGCCTAAGCACTTTCACTTGCACTTATTTGAGGTCTAGGCTTTCAATTCTTGATTACACTTGTACTCATATTGTATCAATCATTATTGAGTTGTAATCTTGATTTTGGTCATCATTCAACACAAGACATCCTTGTGAGTATTCTTGTGGTAAGAATACACTTGGGTGATCTAGGTGATAGGTGTTTGAAGGTTGTGGTAATCTTCAAAGGTGTTGTAAGAGGGTTGTGGTAATCCTCAAGGTGGTGAAAGAGGGTTGTGGTAATCCTCAAGGTGTTGTATTAATTTTTGGTAAATTAATAAAATCTTTTTTTCTTTTTAAAATCCATCCCGGAGATACTAGGGTGGTAGAGGATTAGGCCCTAGGTGGGTTGAACCTCTTTAAATCAACGAGTGTTGTTTATTTTCCGCATTTACATTTTTGTTGTCTACTCGTTGTTTCGAAAAAGAGGGTGATTTGCGAAAAATCGGCATAATCTATTCACCCCCCTCTAGATTATTGTAGCCGCTTGGACTTACAGTTCTGCCACCTGGCCTATATACTAAGGACGATCCACCTCGATATCGTCCACCTAGTTATCACTTTTATGGTCTCACGTATGTCTTGCTGGTACATATATTTTTTTACTTTATTTATATTTGTACTTAGTTTTTCTAAAAATTTAAAAAAATCTTATTTTGACACTTATCAATGTTCTGATAGATTTGGGCATTCGAGGCGATACCTCGCCTGGGTAATGTTTGTGCGACTCGAGTATCCGACACCCAGATGCCTAGGTACCTCCATTGGATGTTTCCAAAGACCAACGTTGACATGGTTGATTTTTTCTTTAACCCGGTATGCATTTCAACATTGTTTACTTATTTATTTAATTAATAAATTATTTTTTATTAATTTATTTATATATTTATTTACAGGCTTTAGTGTGTCATGAGATATTGAATCCGAGTGAGGAGGAGCTCCATCGATATATATGGAGCAAGTTGATGAGTTGGTTATTTTGTTAGTTCCTCCTTGGTTCATCCCGAAGGAGAACCAGTTTTTGGGTGGTGTTCTTTGGGAGGGGCAGAGGTAGAGGTACAGATTCAAAAATGCCTGCCTCTATTGGCAAGGGCAGTTGTAGAGTGTCGGAGACGGCAGAGGCTACTGCTAGGGGCAGAGGCAGAGGTAGGGGGGAGGTAGAGCCGATTTAGAGGCCCCCACTACTACTCATACAATTTAGAGGCCGGAGAAACGAAGTAGGACAGACGGCCCATCATCCCACTAGGCAAATGATCCCTTAGATGGCCGGACAGATGATTTATCAGCTGGGTAGACAGATACACCTGATGATCCATCAGTCCATGGAGAGTATGCGCGCGATGATCCATCAGTCCATGGGGATACTCTTGATGATCCATCAGTCCGTGGGCAGACATATATGTTGGTGCTACTGAGGGGGTTATACGAGAGGAGATTGGCTTGTTAGAGAGACACATAGATGATCAATTCTCTCGATTGGAGTCACGCGCCGATCAAACTTTTTCTCAGTTAGAGATTCTCATTTCAAAAGAGGGTTCTCGATTAGACAGACACCTAGATCAGAAGATAGGTCGGGTTCTGGACCTTATTCAGGAGGAGATTAGGCGTTTGTTCCCATACATTGATTAGTATGATGACTTCGTGCATGGCAGTCAGAGATTTCCTAGCCAGTCATCTCAGCAGACGCCATCGTCGATGCCGCATCAAACATTGATGATCAGCCCTCAGAGAGAGATGACTTCTCTTCAGCCGATGTCAACTCCTCTTTCGCCGGTGTCGACTACTCTTCAGTTGATGTCAACTCCTCTTCTTCTAATGTCGACTACTCTTCCACCGGTGTCGACTACTATTCCGGCGGTGTTGATTCATGTTCTGGCGGTGTCGACTCTTCTTCCAGTTGTGTTGACTTCTCTTCCGTCGATATCAACTCATCTTCCGGTAGTGTCGACTTCTCTTCCGCCGTTGTCGACTCCTATTCTACCTGTGTTGATACATTCTCCGCGACCACGAGTGTCGGTCACTATTTCGAGGCCATTGGTCTCGGTATTCGAGCTCCTTTCCGATACTGGTGGTCCCCCGGTCCACGAGCGCCCACTCCACCTACTCCCTTCATCCAGGTTCGAGATAGGCGATCGTCATCTCATCCACACTTATTTAGGATCTTAATACTCGCAGTTTTAACTCGAGCAAGAGGAAGTATGCATGCTTTTTACATCCAATCAAGAGTAAGTATTAAATATTTTTGCATTTGTCTTAATATTCTTGTCGCCTCGATATTAACATCTTATATTAGTGCAATGTCTTAATATTTGAGGATACAATGCGGGGAGGAACGTGGGGCTATTGTACTATGTTGGGCACCTTTTTTTAAGGAAATGCGAGAATCCAAATTGTAGAGTTGGAGAATGATGTAAGTTTCTTAAATTTTTGTATTATTTAGTTGATGATTATTTTATTTATTTTATATTGATTAATATTGATTTCTTTCATTTCTGTACAACATATAAATGCATACTTGTCCATATTACGATCCCGATCCCCGTTTCTTGGGTTTGTACCTCATCCCAAGCAGTTGGAAACTTATAGGATTGTATCTGCGACATTTTCGGTTAGTTTATTTATTATGTATCTCGCATTTTACTTTAAACTTAATAAATAATATTTGTTAATTCATAAACATATTTTATGTGTAGGATTCCATACAGCTTATATGGAATCGTATGCATGGTCAGGATCCTACTGGCACAGTATATGACCCGACGACCATTAGGGGTGGCAATTTGGGTTCATCGGGTCGGGTTCATATTTGGCTTCGGGCTGATTTCGGGTTATGCTTAAAATACATCGAAAGTTAATGAAAATTTAAAATTACTATGTTTTAGATAAATTGGTAACATCAGGTCGTGTTCGTGTTAATCGGATTTGGGTTCGGGTTTCTCGTGTTCGTGTTCGGGTTTCTCTCAGTAACTTCGGGTTAGGTTTGTGTTCGGGTTTCGTGTCGTGTCAAACATTGCCACCCCTAGCGACCATGGAGGAGATTCCTCCCGGACAGGAGCTGGATGAGTTGGCTAAGGTTGTCCAGCATGAATCTCCAGGATGGGGTAATCCTGGTTCGTGGAGTGACATTGTGCAGGTACACTTGATTTTTTTTGCTAGTTTATTCATTTTTTTCATTATAATTGTTAGATTAATTAATGATTTATTTTTTCCCCCCAGGTGTTCATGATCGTGAATTTATCGGGATATTTTGTCGTGTGCATACTGGATCTCCTTAGAGCCAAAGTAATTATGTACGACTCTGTATGTGCCCGATACACGCCTGATATTCGTGCCCCGTGGGTTGCCGCCACACGTCCACTCTCTCATGTGTACTTATGCACATTGGTTTCTATGATGCCTTAGATATCGAGCTCGTCCGCCACGAGTGGGAGCTTATCACTGCGCCGGAGAAAGATTGTTATGTGCAGAACGACAACACCAGTTGTGGCGTATTTGCAGTCTATTGCGTCGTTAGTTGTATCATGAAGAAAATTAATAAGAAGCAGGTACAAGATTCGATTCCCGAGCTAAGGAAGACGATGGCATGATAGATTTATCAGTACAGTATAGATAGTAGTACTCTTTAGTCATAGTATATTTTTATTGTATATCTTGTAAATATTTTGAGTTATGTAAATATTCATTTTGCATGGTTTTATGTCCTATTATTTCCAAATCAGAGGTTATACACTTGAAATTGATAAAAAAACATATAGAAATCTTGTACAAAACTAAAAAACACGTATTGCACGATATTGGTTATATGGCACGATATATCGTGCCCAACTTTTAGTTAGGCACGATATCTCGTGCCTATATTATCATGCCACAGCAAAGTGCCATGATATCGTGCCTATTGTGAAAAACCTATTTAAAGGACTACTGGACTTTCTGCTCTTAGTGTTATTTGCTAACATAGTATTATAGTTGAAATAATTTTTGCCTAATTTTCATCATTCGGACGTTTCGGGCATCTTCTATGGGTATGATCATCTGTTCGGCATATTCCACATTTCTTTTTACTATGCACTTATCTTGAAGGACCCGGCTGTGTCACTGAGCCACTTCCGCGCTCATCAAGCGGCGATGACATAGTGCATTTGACGCAATTGTGGCCAGCACCTCCACACCTTGAACAAATTTGACTCTTACGTGAACGATTACTTGATGATTCAACAACAGAATGAACTCTACTTTTTCTAGGACGACCTGTTTGTCTCGGTTGATTTGGAGGGTTGCATACTAATTCTCGCACCTCTTGTGGTAGAACCCATTCACTCGGATCAGGAACTGGTAGAACTTCATCCGCTCACATTTGTTGAAGATTTTCATTTTTATAATAATGTGCAACAAATAAATAGATATTGAGGTTCGCCTTTCTGTAAAAATAAATAAACAATTATGTGAAAATATTGAACGAATTATGTGAAAATATTGATATAAATTTTAAATTTATTAATACCTAATTGTTGCAGTTGCATGGGAGCAAGGCATCAATTCATATTCAAATTCTCGACAGCTGAACGTTCTTTGGGATAAGTCAACCAAATAGGTCTTTGTTCCATCTTTCACTTTGTACTTCACATTACTAAGACATTGTACATCCATTCTACGACCTATCTCAACTGCATCACTTAATCTTTTGGTTGCTTCAAGTGTTAACTCTTGATCTCTTTCATTAGTAGTAGCGCGTCGTTCATAAAACCACTTTTCAATAATAGTCCGAGCACACTCAAACATAGAACAAACAAGGAACTTTATGGCCTATAATAACCGACTATTGAAGCTCTTGGCCAATTTTGATGTCATGAACCCATAACATCGGACAGGACACTTAACTCGAGACCATATGTCTTTCCCTGCACGTTCTAACTTCTTAAACGCACCCGTCACACTAGCAACTTTTATGTTTTCAAAATACTTATCATAATCTTCACGGCGGTATGAATATGCTTTGCATTCCTAAACATTGCTACTATATGTTGATCATTGAGCCAAATTACTTTGCAAATGATAAGTGCAAAGCCCATGTGATGCTTCTGGGTATACTACTTTTATGGCATTACTGATTCTTTTGTGCTGATCAGAAACAATCAGTAGATCATGAGGGCACATATAAGCATCTCTCAACTATCTCAAAAACCATGTCCAGGATTCATCATTTTCAACATCCCCAATTCCAATCGCAAGTGGGAAAATCTGTTCATTACCATCTTTTGTTACGGCAACAAACAATATTCCCCGGTACTTGCCTTTAAGGTGTATTCCATCAATCAAAAAACTAGTCGGGCATGGTTTTGGAATCCAGTGATAGATGCATGTAAAGCAAAAAACACGTACTTGAATCATTATAGTTATCCGACTTCCATCAAATTACCAATCCGGGATTCGTTAAATTCAATATGTGTAAGTATGCTGGAAGTAGATTGAATGACTTGTTGCTATCTCCATATATCAACCCAAAAGCATGATGCTTAGCACTCAATGCAACATTATAACTCATTTTAGGCCCATGTCGCGATTCCAACTCCACTATCATATCTCTTGGCATGAGAGCAGAATGTTCCACTAGTAATCTAGATGCAAAATACGCACCTACTACTTTAGAATGCACCCACCTAGATGCATTGTCATGCAAATTTAACCCACATCCATGGTGCTTGTCAAACTTCCCTACTCTCCAAATACCATCATTTCCATATGCACGCATTCGAAAAAGGCATTGTTCATACTTGCATATTGCATAATAATGAGTCTTATCCGAGCGTTCAACTTGATACTCGACTTGATTTTCAAGGTGATACATGCCTAGTGCCATCTCCAATTCGGTTTTGCTGATGTATGTTGCTCCTTGGCACAATGTCCCACTAGATGCTTCCAATCTAGCAGGTTCTTCGGGAGGAAGTGAAACGTCCGAGAGTGCACCAAGAATCACCCAGCTTCGTCCTGTGGACACTATTGTTTCGTCCCTATTCAATCTCTCTATGGATATCTGGATGTATGTTAGCACCTCGTTCTTCTGGTGCATCTTGGTTTTGGTTTTCTGAAAATACTTCTCTCCGTCTACGTCTCCACTCACAAAATTCCTCAAATTCAGCATGTTGCTGGTCATTTTCAAATTGATTATTAGCTTCAACCAGATACCAGAATCATCTGCATTATTATTACAACCAGCATAACCAGCACTGTAGTTTTCACCAAAATCATCTTTATTATTATCTGATAAGGGTCTTTTTATGCACGTTTTATGTGTATATTTGAGTAGAATTCGAGTTATTTTATTGTTAGTTTTGTAAATTTTTGATTGTACATAGTTCATATTACTCCCGAGGTGCTTTTATTGATGTAGATTGACCATTCGGGGCTAATTTTGATGAATTTCGGACCATGGATTCATGTCAAAACATATCGGGGAGTTTAAGGATGCAAAAACGCTCGAAATTCCAAGCCAAACGCGTCATTTCGGGGCCTTTTGGTCCAACACGGGCAGGTGTCGTGTCGCAACACGGCCGTGTTCACGGAGCTAAAAACTCGATTTTTTCGCACAAAACAGCCTCCGACACGGCCAGGCCGTGTTCCCCAACACGGCCGTGTCCAGAGACACGGCCTGGCCGTGTTGGGAAGCACGGCCATGTCTCCCTGATCCCCTGTGTGATAAAACAGCATGGCCCGGCCGTTCTGGGCGACACGGGCGTGTCCGGGACCTCTTTTTGCAACTTTTCTTTGCGGAATTTGGGGAAAACTCACCAACCAACCCATTTTGGCCACTTTTGTACACTTTTAACACCATATTTTGCTGAAACGTGTCTCCATGTCCCCTCCCTCATCACTTGAATACAAGAATTCACCAACCAACAAGGAAAATGGGGGTGATTGTTTAATAAAAGAGAGTACTATCAATGTATTGGTTGCCTATAAAATCCAAGGGTTGAAATTGGGAGATTCATTCATTAGATACTCAGGAAATATTCATTGTATTCATTTCATTAAGTAGAATTGGGATCAAAGGGTCTTGGAGGAGAAAGCTTGGGGCAATATTGGAGAAGAAGGCTTGGAGCAACATCATCAACCAAGGATGAAGTCTTGTATTGGTCTTGAATAAGAGCTAAGTACACCATGTTCATTTTATTCAAATCATCTTGTGTAGTATACTCTTTTATTAAAGCCATGTGTAGCTAAACTCCTAGTGTTTGAATGTAATGAACTCTAGAATGGATTTGTGATTAAGGTGTGTATGTTTTTAATAAAATCTTCATATTTTGTGTGATTCACTTATATTATGCTTTGTTCATTCAATTAATATATGCGCAATATTGATTTGAAGTTTATTTTTCATCCGGAAATCGAGAGATTCATGGTGAAATAGAACCTATATAAGTGAAAAGAGTTGCATGCAATCCTAGATATAGACGACATAAATCTTCCGGATTAGGGTCAAACCTAATATGGGAATTCACAAATCGTTATAATGTTGTCTTGGGGGTTTTAACTAGAAAGAGATTTTAGTTAATCAACTTGAGATTAGAAGTTTTTCGCCTGAGAAAGGGTTTAACTTAAATTGGGAATTTCTACGGTCCACAAGACATGAGATTTTATTAAAAGAGGTTGGTTTTTGCTAAGGGCTTACAGATTGTATTTTTAACTTGTCAAATCACAAAACATTCTGAGGGATTTACATTCAAACACATTTCTATCTCTTGATTTCTTATTTTACAAATCTTCCTTCATTTTTACAATTTATAATTCGTTTTCATTTTTCATCAAACAAAAACTCTGAAAATTGTTAGATTAAATAACAAAAAGACGGTAATTATTAGTACTTACAATCCTCGTGGGAATGACACTCGGTACTCAATAATCTATACTATAAAACGATAGGTGCACTTGCCTACGGTTTTAAAGGTAGCTTTTGAGCCATCATTATCACAACCAACACCAGAATCAATAATATCACGATTAGCATCAGTATTATCACAACCCATATCAGGATAATAGCCATCTTCATTGCTTGGCCTTATACTAGGTCTCAGACAATTGATATTTGGAACATTAACTGTAGGTGAGAGTGGACGCGGATGACCAATAATTGGAACATTGTTCATATGCATAAAAGGTTCTCCGCTAGGCCTTACTACATGATTATATAAATTGATGTGCGGTACACCGTATTGTTGAAACTAAGATGGTGCATGTAGTTGTAATTAGGCCCAATGACTGTTGAAATATTATTCTGAGTAGTCATTAGTTGCATAAAACTTCCACCAATATTTGGTTGACCTTCAAATTTTTCAACTCGATTATGCCCAGACTGACTTCTAATACATTATGCGAACTAGTCTCACTCATTTTTCTTTTCAGTGTTACAAAAACAACTGGTAACTCGGTGTTCTCAAATGTACTTTCAATTTCATGGTCGCTTTTAAACTTTAACTTCCCAAATTTGTTTCCAGAAATATCTACAATAGCATACATTACACAATTGTATATGCTCCTATCAACTTCAACAACACCATAAACCTCCTCCAATATTTCACTATAATTCATTTTGCCCGGTTCAACACATATAACTTCATCTTCACCATTTTTATATTCTAAACCTTCATAGTGACCCCCAAATCGAACAAAAACATAGCCAGAGTTCATCTTAGATAGGAAATTTAGAAAATATTAAATTAAAGATATGCCACAATATGCAAGCATAAAAAAGGCACGAAATAAAAATGTTTCTACCCAAAATGTGGCACGATTACTGGAGCAATATGGCACCATATATCGTGCCCAATTTTAAATGAGGCACAAAATATCGTGCCTCTTTAAAAGTTGGGCACGATATATCATTCCAAATTTTAAATATGGCATGATATGTCGTGCCAAATTTTAAATGAGGCACGAAATATCGTGCCTATATTGGGCATGATATATCATGCCAAATATTTGTTGTGGCACGATATATCATGCCCAATAAATATCGTGCCTTATTTAAAATTTGGCACGATATATCGTGCCACAACAAAAATTTGGCACAATATATCGTGCCACATCAAATGTTTGGCACGATATATCGTGCCCAACACAGTGCAATCTTGTTCCTTAGATTCATAAATTTCACATAGAGCTTCACATATCGTGTAAATATATTCTTGAACAATTTTAACATGGTTAGATAACTAAGAGGAGAAGCAACATTACCTTATTTTTTCCTATTTCTGGTGCGATTTTGGGTAGACGAAAGACCACTAAAAGAACTTCTTGATATTTTGTGAAGAAGAAGAGGAAGAGAGAGAAAAAATAAAGAGCAAATGGCTAAAGGGAATCGTATGTATGTATGTTATGTATTTAACATGAGAGAGAAATACAACTTACCTACTTTAAAGGCTTGTATTTAAAGCCTCAAAGTATTGTGGTAAAAGAACCCCAAAAGTGGGTAGAAAATATAGTTTTCTATCCTACATGTCAAAAAAGTATCTCTCCTATCCCAAGTGGGTAAATCCCACCATTTGCTCTAAAAATAACTTGTAGAAGTGTCAATTATGACGAAATCACTAGTTGAATGTATTTGTAGTACAACTCGATCGTGAATAATTCAACTAGTCTAGGAAAACAATCTCCAACTGAGTAGATCTAATCTAAGTAAATCACTTCGCCCAAAATACTCTGAGAATATTCTATAAAACCTAAAGAAATAGTGTATGGACGAAAATAATTCAACAAGACTCGAACTGGACAGAGTGTTCTTCTCGATGTTGCAGACACTTCTAAAAACACTGATTTGCATGACTCTTTTGCACTCGAATATTGTTGCTCTCTCGAATATATCCGATAAGTGTCTTTTTTACGCATGTTTTATATGTTTATTTGAGTAGAATTTGAGTCATTTTATTATTAGTTTCGTAAATTTTTTATTGTACATAGTTCATATTACTCAAAGGTGCTTTTATTGATGTAGATTGACCATTTGGAGCTATTTTTGGTGAATTTTGGACCATGGATTCATGTGAAAACATACCCCGGGATTTAAGGATGAAAAAACACTTGAAATCCCAAGCTAAACGCGTCATTTCGGGGCCTTTTAGGCCCAACACGGCCAAAGAGTGTCGGGGAACACGACCATGTTCAAACAGGACGAAAATGAAGCATTTGAAGATTGAGACAGCCTCTGACACGGCCAGGCCATGTTGGACAACACGGCCATGTCCAGTTGGTCAAGAAATGCATAAATACAGCATGGTCGGGCTGTGTTATAATGCAATCTTTGGGGTTTTAACTAGAAAGAGATTTCGGTAATCAACTTGAGATTATGAGTTTTTCACCTTGAAAGGGGGTCTAACTTAAATTGGGAATTTTCTACGGTCCATGGAGCATGAGTATGTTAAAGGATGGTAATTGCTTAAGGGTTTAAGGTTGTATTATATCTTGTTAAAATCACAAAAACATTCTAGATGGATTTACATTCGAACACATTTTTATCTCTTGATCTCTTATTTTACATTTTCCGTTATTTTTTCTCTTGTAATTTGTTGATTTATTAAGATTTCTTTATTTTTGTTATTTTCACAAACAAACCTCAGAAAATTGTTAGAGTAGATAACAAAAAGATGGTAATTACTAGTATTCATGATCCTCGTGGGAATGACATTCGGTACTCGGTAATCTATACTATAAAATGATAGGTGCACTTGCCTAAGATTTTTAGACTAGCTTTCGAGCCATCTAGTTTTTGGCGCCGTTGCTGGGAATTATGATATTAGGAACACTTTATTTTTGTTAATTTAGTCATTTGTGTTTTATTTTTCTCATTATTGTTTTTCTTCTAATCTATCTTTTGTGAGCTTTGTTTAACACTTATCCATCTTTATTTATCGTAGTGTATGCCTACTCGTCGTTGCGGCGGGAAAGGCGAAGCCGCCAATAGTGACATATATACAGAGGGAAGTATTAACTCAGGGTACAAAGAGGACATAGACGAAAGTAATAACAAGGATTTTGTTATTACGGCGGAAGAACCACAAAGAACAATGTACGACTATGTCAAGCCATCAATGGATGACACAACATCAAGCATTATGAGGTCCGATGTTGCCGCCAACAATTTTGAAATCAAACCCAACGTCATTCAAATGGTGCAACAGCTTGTCCAGTTTGATGGCCTACGAGACGAAGATCCTAATAATCACATCGCAAATTTGCGATACTTTCAAGAATAACGGGGTCACCGATGATGCTATTCACCTACGCTTGTTCCCATTTTCTCTTCGGGGACGGACAACACAATGGTTAAATATTTTACCCAAGGGGACGATCACAACATGGAACACAATGGCAGAAAAGTTCCTCTTAAAGTATTTTCCACCAGCAAAAATTGCCAGATTGAGGAATGAAATCTCTTCTCCTAAAACCATCCGGATGCATCACCTGAAATTTTCTCGTCAAGCCGATGATAAAACTTTGTACGACACTTGGGAGAGATTCAAAGAATTATTGCGAAAGTGCCCACATCATAGCATACCTATTTGGATGCAAGTCCAAACATTATATAGTGGGATACTCTCCTAAACAAGGCAAATGATTGATACAGCGGCCGGGGGAAATCTAAATAATAAAACAACGAAAGCCTCTCAAGAGTTGATCGAAAGGATGGCCATGAATGGCTACCAATGGAAATCCATATGTGGTAAAACAAACAGGTCAGTGGGTGTTTTTAATGCAGATGCAATGGTTACACTAGCCGCATAGGTCAAAGCTTTGACTCAAAAGATCGACGATTTGGCGGCTCCTAAACCACCACCGCACGTTTTATCTTGTGAAACTTGCGGAGGATCCCATAGTCATCAAGAGTGCCCACACACAATACCACAAACTGAACATGCCAATTATGTTGGGAACCAAGCCCGGAATCCTCCGATTAATGCTTTCAGCAATACATATAATCCTAGGTGGCGACAACATCTTAAGTTCAACTTGGGTAATCAAGGCCAACCACGACCTAATTCCAATCCTAATCCACACACATCTCTGATGTGTGTAAAATATACGTTCATTTAGGGGTTTAAAATGATATATCTTTGATGCAATTATACGCATATTAAGTGTGTTTTTACTTAGTTTCCTTAAACAGGCATGATACTGCGTATTCTTGTAACCTTTTACAGGAAACGGAGATTAATCGAAGAAATATTAGTTGAAAGGCCCAGATAGGATTGACATATGTGAAGAGAAGATTGAAAAGACGAAGAAACCGGACAAAACACGTCACACGGCCGGACCATATAGGACCACATGGTCGTGTGACATACCCGTGTGAAAAATGACATGTTCATGTGAAGTTGGGAAGAAATAGGGGACATAAACAAGCCGTATGGCCGGACCGTGTGGGACCTATACGGGCGTGTGAGGTTGGTCTGGAATAAAGCCACCAGGGGTGGCAAATCATGTTATCGTGTCGTGTTCGTGTCAAACTATTGTGTTATCTATTTTATTTGATCTTTAATATAATAATAATTGAAAATTTAAATTAATTTTCAATTTCGTGTTCATATCGTGCTATCGTGTCGTGTCATATCGTGTCGTGCCTTATCGTGCTTTTTGTCTCTGTAATCGTGTTTGTAATCGTGTCGTGTTCGTGTTGTGCTATCGTGTCGTGTCACTCATTGCCACCCCTAAAAGCCACATGGCCGTGTGGTGTATTGTCATGCATTTTTTGGTATCCTTTTCCCACTATAAAAGGGACCGCAAGGCTTGCATGAAATGAGATCATCTAACAACATCCATACCACATACAACACATCAAATTACACAGGAATACAAGATCCAAGGTCTTCTGAGAGAGTAGGGCTAGGTTGCGAAGAACACCACAAGGCCTTTCGCATCTACGAAAGCACAAGAGATTCGAAGGCTTGGAAGTAGAATCCATCCCGACACGGCGGATTTTCTTTCTTTGTCTAGATCTATTGTCTATGCTTAAATGATGCCATAATGTTGATTTCAAATTTGTCTATGAATTAGTTATCAATGTTTGGCTAATCTTTCAGATCGTAGAGGCATAATCAAAACTGTGAATTTATATTAAATCTTGATTAATTGATTTCTTAATTGATTCATGTGTTCTATTTTATGAATTTGAATGCTTATTTATAATTGTCAATTATTTGACCAATAATTTGCATGTCATACTTAGGGGTGGGCATTCGGGGTTGGGTTTTGGGTAGTGTATAAATTACCCGGATACCCGATCGGGTACCCGACATTTGGAAAAGAAAAACTTAACTTTTATTCAACTTGTGTAAAATGAGTTTTTTTTATTGATAACAGGTAAACATATTGAAAAGTCAAAAATCAAACTAAGACCAACTTATAAGTTATAAGGAATCATTAAAATGCTAATAGGTTACACAAACTGACAAAAGTATACTACAAGTGAAAGGCATGCAAATTTTTAAGTAATTCTGAATCTTTTTGTTTTTTTGAAAAGTAGACTCGATTTTTTTTTTTCAAAAGTTGTTGCCTGTTGTTGTTGATATGCCATTAACCGGTTTTGGTGGTAGCGAAGTCATACCACTAGGAACTATAGATCTCCCCACCTTGCTTGGGACCTCGCCTTTTCGAAAGACAGTTATGATTAAATATTTGGTGGTGGATGCTCTGTTTGCTTACAATGTGATCTTAGGGAGGTCGGGTCTAAATTAGTTTCAGGTTGTCGTATCCACATACCACTTGAAATTGAAATTCCCAACTATTAAAAGAATTGTAGAGGTGCGAGGAGATCAGAAGAGCGCAAGGGAGTGTTATAATCTCTAACTTAAAAAGAAAAAAAAGTGGAAGGGAGATCAGAACCATTAAGCAAATCACTCGAGAGGAGGAGATATGAATGAGTAAGAAGAAGAAGGTGAAGCATAAGAAAGCCAGGGTAATGGAATACAAGATTGAACCTACTGAGCAATATAAGATAGTAGAAATAGATCCAAGTGACCCCGAAAAAACCACCGGAATAGGGTCGCAAATGGATGCTATTCTTGAGCTCTTGACTATTCGATTCCTCAAAGAAAACGCGGATATCTTCGCTTGGAAGTCATCAGATTTTCAAGGCATCAGCCTAGAGATAGTCGTACATCACTTAAAAATAAAGCTTTGGAGGTGAGAGGAACCGAATCATTGAAAGCAAGGTCAATAATCTTCTTGAGGTTGGCCATGTGGTTGAAATTCATTTCACATAATGGCTTTCGAATGTTTTGATTGTGCCAAAGACAATGGATAAGTGGAGGATGTGCACAAATTTTACCGATCTAAACAAAGCGTGTCCCAAGAATCCATATCCATTCCCTCGCATCGACCTCCTAGTCGACTCAACGGCAAGATGCACTCTTTTAAGCATGATGGATGCCTATCAAGGTTACCACCAAATCTTTATGGCTGAGGAGGACAGGGATAAAACTTCGTTTGTGGTTGATAAGGGAGTTTATTATTATAGAGTCATACCCTTTGGTTTAAAGAACGCAGGAGCAACATACCAAAGGCTAGTTAACCTCATGTTCAAAGAGAAAATCAGACGAACCATGGAAGTTTATGTAGATGACATGCTCGTGAAAATCAAGAAGGAAGAAGATCACCTGGGGCACTTGAAAAAAGCCTTAATCGGGATTATGAGAAATTACTGAATGAAGTTAAACCCATCAAAATGCACTTTTGGGATACGAGGAGGAAAGTTTTTGGGGTTCATGATCAACAAAAGAGGGATTGAGGCGAATCCCAAAAAAATCAAGGCGATATTAGAAATGGCTTCCCCAAGAACAGCCAACAAAGTCCAAAGAAATTTAGGGAAGCTAGCACCACTAATTGGTTCATCTCAAGGTCAGCTGATCAAAACCTAGTTTTCTTGGCCACGTTGAGAAACATGAAAATTTTCAAGTGGACGGAAGATTGCGAAAAAGTGTTAGACAGCTTGAAAGAATATTTGATGTCACCACTATTATTGTTAAAACCCAAGAAGGGCAAACCATTATTTATGTACTTAGTAGTCTCCAAATGAGCACTGGGCTCGATATTGGTAAAAGTGGATGATGGAATCAATAGGCCGGTATACTACGTCAGTAAATTATTGCAAGGATCTGAAGAGAGATATTTGGAGGCAGAGAAGTTAGCTCTTGCATTGGTAGTAGCTGCAAGGAAGCTATGTCTTTATTTCCAATCTCACCAAATAATTATTTTAACAAACCAACCGTTGAGATAAATTTTGGGTAGGCCTGAGTTGTCGGGTCGTCTCGTGAAAGTGGTCGGTAGAGCTAGGAGAGTTTGACATCAAGTACCAGTGTAGGTCAGTGATTAAGGCTCAAATTCTAGCCGGTTTCATCAATGAAACACTAATGGTAGAAGAAATGACCCAAAATGAGGTGGCATGGCTTCTCCATGTGGATGGCTCGTCTGTGGCTATTAGAGGAGGAGTTGGGATTCTTTTACAGGGTCCATACTCGTTTGAGGTAGAGGTCACTTTGAAACTTGATTTCGAAGTTACCAATAATGAGGCGGAGTATGAGACTTTGATTGTAGGAATGAAGTTGGCACAAAGATGCAATGTTAAAAGGCTCATAGCATATACCGACTCTCAACAAGTAGCCATGCATATGGAAGGCACTTTTGAAGCAAAAGACAAATCCATGTCAGATTACTTGAGCAAGGCTAGAGGACTTAGGAGCAATTTTGAAGTTTTCCAGTTACACCAAATTCCTAGGGAGGAAAATGAACGAGCTGATTCTTTGGCTCGTTTTTCTAGTGCAGTCACCGAAATAGGTTCTAGAAAGGTAGTTGTATTGGTAGTGAAGCACCCCGAGGTGAAATCCAAAGTCGACCCCTTTGATTACTTTTCAAAGGAAATTTTAGTACTTCATATTGGGTCCAAATGAATTGGATCGAGGGACTCAAGGAATTCTTGAAATCAGGCACACTACCAGCAGATCTGGCGAAAGCAAGGAAAATACAGAATAGGGCGCCCAGATTCAAGATAATAAGGGAAGATATGTATAAGAGGTCATTTGGAGGCCTATTACTAAAGTGTCTATCTCCGCAGAGCGCGAAAGATGTAATGCAAGAAATACACGAAGGAACTGTGAAAATCACTCGGAAGACCGGTCACTTGCCCAAAAAATACTAAGGCAAGGGTACTTTTGGCCTAGTGTCATGAAAGACGCTGTCGAGTTTGCAAAAAAGTGTGAGAAATGCCAGTTTCACTCAAATCAGACCCATCAAACGGCTACCCCTCTTGAGGTAATCCCTATAGCATGTCCTTTCGATCAATGGGGAATAGACATTTTTGGTCATTTTAAATAGCAAAAACACGTAAAAAAATGTTATAGTGGCAAAGTGAGTATTTCACGGCTGGGTCGAGGCCGAGGCATTGGCTAGGATATCAGAGGCGGAGGTGATGGACTTTATTTGGAAAAATATTATAAGTCAATTTGGGTACTCCAGAACCCTCATAACGGGACTCAATTTCAAGGAAGAAATATCCGAGTTTGGTGCGAAGAAATCATGATTAAGTTAAACTTTATGGATGTGGGAAACCCTCAAGCCAATGAGCAGACAGAGGTAGCCAATAGGTTTATATTGCAGCACCTAAAATCAAGATTGGGTGCGGTCAAGACATATTGGGCGGAGGAGCTCCCTAGGGTCCTTTAAGCTTATAGAACTACGCCAATGACCTCCACGGGAGAAACACCCTTTGGGTTAGTGTATGGTTCTGAGGCTATCATCTCTATGGAAATCGGATAAGCCTCCCATAGGGTCGCCCGCTATAATCCTGTATAGAATGAAGAAGGTCGACTGCTTGAATTAGAAATAATTGAAGAAAATAGAGATAGAGCTCTTGTACAAATACAAGTAGCCAAAGGATGCGGGCCGCATATGATAAACGAGTACATGAGAGAAACTTCCAAGTAGGAGACCTAGTATTGAAAAACGTGGAGGTGTCAAAACATGTGGGAAAGCTCGAAACAAACTGGGAGGGCCGTTTAAAGTGACGAAGATTTTAAAAAGAGGTACATATAGGCTTGAAAGCATGGAAGGGAAAGAGCTTCCAAGGCCTTGGAATATTCACAATTTGCATAAGTTTTACACTTAGGTGTTGTGAATTTTCTAAATTTTGTAACCTGTTTTGAATGTATATAAAGTAAATAGGGCGAAGTAAAGCGACCCTATTTTGCATCAAATCAGTCCAGCAAATTTTAAATACGAAAACAATCTGGAAGAAATTGTAGCATGAAAAGAAGCCACTCGCAAGGCGAGCAATAAAAACTACCTAGGGAGGCGAGCTATGGATTAAAGCCGAAAACATTCTGAAAAAGATCGTGGCATAAAAAGAAGCCACCTACGAGGTGAGATATAAAACGCCACCCAGTGAGGCGAGCAATAGATTAAATCCGAAAATGATCTAAAAAATATCGTGGCACAAAAGGAGGCCACTCGCGAGGTGAGCTATGAAAAGTAACCACAACGAGACAAACCTTGAATTAAAGCCAAAAATGATCTGAAAAAGATCGTGGCACAAAAGGAGGCCACTCGCGAGGTGAGCTATGAAAAGCTACCCCAGCGAGGCGAGCCATGAATTAAAGCCAAAGACAATCTAAAAAAGATTGTGGCATAAAAAGAAGCCACCTACGAGGTGAACGATAAGAAGCCACCCAGCGAGACGAGCTACAAATTAAAACCAAAGACGATCCGAAAAAGATAAGCTATAAGTTATGCATAAGAGAACGATTTAAAAAGCTTCATTTGTAGAGACAACCACATACATTGAAAAGAATGAGGCAAAAGCCTTGAGAAATATTCATTAACAAAATAAGATTACAGGGTTACATACAAAAAGTGACCCTAAGGCCAAGCAAAAAAGAAACCCTATACATGTTTTTACAAAACGAGAGGCTAATCATATAAAGCCTAAACATCTAGAGCCTCATTTTTGACATCAGTGGGATTAGGAGGACACTCAAATTCAAGGATATGCGAACGCATTAAGTCAGTGAACTCAATGGTTTCTTCCTCATGAACGGCACCCGGAAAGTCACCTCCAACCATAACCTCGCCATCAGGACAATCACCTTTAGTCTTTTCAAGGTCATCCACTCAGACGGGATCCAATTTCTTGAGGTCAAAATCCTCTTTATAAGCTCCCTCACTAATGCCTATGTAGGTCCCAAGGGGTGTAAGTGTAAGGTTTAGAAGGGGGGGGGATTGAATAAACCTTACCAAATTTTCGATTTAGGCCTTTTAAATCTACAGAGTTCTACACAACAGTCCTTGATGGACAATCGAATTAGTCACTCAAGAGAGTTAATCTCTCAACATGAGACTCACCGAAATGAAATTTGCCGTTAGTAGAGTAACTCGCTTGTTGGCTATAATTTGACTTAGTCAGGTTTTGTTTTCAAAAGACTTAACACCCTTAAGTTTGTTTAAGCAAGTTTTTACAAATTTTGATTTAGTACTTATAGATTATCGGATGGATAGCAAATTTATCGGCATATAAGCAATTAAAAGTGCGATATTTAAATGTCAGAAAGTAAATGACACAAAAAAGTTTTTATAGAGGTTCAAGATGGGGTAATTCTTCTACTCCTCTCTTCTCCAACTCCCGGAGGAATCCACTAAGTAATGATCGCTTTACAAAGTGGTAATGTCCAGGATACAAGTCTTGATCACAACAAAATGCCGACTTGATCCTTTGGGACTCGATGCCGAGACGCCTTGATCACTCACCAAGCTTCGCGACGACTCAACCTTCTTCACAGGCGCGTTGCCGCTTTACTACTGACTCACTTGCTCAAGCACTTTGGATTTGATCACGAAGCCCTCCAAACGCTTAAGACTTGGTTCACCTTGAACCTTTCTACAATCCTTCTTGGAGTGTAGACCCCTTGTTTTCGTAGTTTCCTCTTCAACTCGATTGAAGTTCTCTTTCCTTCACGGTAAGTGTTGGATTGATGTTCTTCGAGATGTAGGCTTGAGGATTGAGAATATTTCAATTTTGATAAGCTTGTATATCTCACGTGTGTGTCATCCACGCATCATTATTTTCTCAATCAAACTCCTCACCTTTTATAGTGAACTTTCAAAAAATTTGCCCGTTGAAGAGATAGGCTCATTTTTGAAAATCACTTTGCGAATCGTTGGTTTGCACTTCTTGGAATTGCCATTTCCTCGTATGAAATGTTTTATCACCTTTTCGTAGTTCGACACGGTGTAGTGCTTCCCATTGGTTCATTTCTTTGCACACTTCTCGGGATCGAGCACTCCAAGAAAGGCGAGATGAAGATATTACTTGTTTAAGTAAATCTCTTGATTTACGTACAACGGTTCTTTTTCGCTTATCTCGACTTGACCGCATTTCCTCGCTTTCCCCAGGTGACTTAGAGTCGCCTTCCAATCATTGGATGACTCTTCCGTCACTTCACTTGAGACTTGCTTCTCTTTGAGTTGACTTGACGATGTTCCACTCACCGCATCTCACCGCTTCTTCATCGAGTTCTGTCTGCTTTTCTTTGTTGTACTCACTGCCTCACGCCAGTTTTCCTTCAAGCCTTCGCTTGTCTTCTTGCAAGTTGGAGCGTAGGCGACTTAACTCGGCTTGGCCACTCTAATTGTTACAATACATTTCAAAGCAAGAATTGGGAGCCAACTTTCTATTCTAAGTTTTACATGGCATTCATCAAAATCTAAACAATAAAATTCCTAACAATTTCCCCTTTTGATGATGCCAAAACTTAAATCATACAAAGATGCAAATAACAAAGATACATACAGATAGTGTATTGACATAGAATGTATGCGCATAATCAATCTTTTTATTGATCATATCATTCTTGTACTTAACACAATCACAAGGTGTATCGAGTATGTAATTGTCTAAAAAAATTTATGGCATTATTACGTAAGACTTACATTGTATGTATTTACATATAAAATACACGAAGGTTGGACAAAGAACACTTCATCTCCTTCGTTGTCTCCTTTTTCATCTTGATCAAGATCTTCTTCTCTTTCTTCTTTCTCTTCTTCTCGTCATCACCGCTTCTTTTTCTTCTCATATGCCTTCCTGGCAGCCTTCATCTTTCCTTATTCTTTCCCTCGTCTCTCCGCGCCATAGCCGAGTTTGTCTCTTGTTTTCTTCTTCTATCCTTCTTGCATACTCGGCGTTGGTTTTGGCCACTTGCAAGTTTGCCACATGGTCAAGTTTTCCACCCAGATCCCTCCTTTCTTTCCCCGGATCTACGTATTCAATATTCTTGGGCGAGGCCTAGGTCCAAGCTTCTTCCTCCACCGCCGCTTCTTCCTCTACCTGGGCGTATATCTTGCACTGGGGCCTTTCTTTTCCAAACAGTGCCCAAGCTGAGTGACTAGCAGAGTGATCACGGTTGTCTCGTCTGCCTCGTCCTTCTTCACATAGTGTGAGACCCTTTTCCCAAGATGATCCCAAGCTTGAGCCAAGGACAAATTTGCAAAATAACCTTCGATTCGAGCGTTTTGAATTCGCTAACCGATCTTGCTCTGTCCCCGACATCCGAAATGGCATACGTGTCTCTCAAACCGAATGCCTCCGTGTTCTTTCAAAATGTTCATCACCCTGCATCCATTCTTCCTTCCACCTCCTTCATCCCTCGCTTCAATTTCTTTTCTCTTCTCACCATAGATACAAAGCAGAGTGTTGGAGTGGCGAGTCACGGGAGTTTGTCGCTTATAATGTCACCGTGATGACCCCGTTGGGGGTTTTTGCAATCATCAAGGTCATATTCTTTGATCCTTCCCCTCAATTTTCCTTTCTTCGCTTTCAAAATTTCCTCACCGATTTTCCTTCTCAAATGCTCCTTGTCACCGCTTCCTTTCTTTTTTCACTTCGGATTTTGCTTTGCTTTAAGGTATTCCTCTTCCCCTTTTTGGCATCATCAAAGGATAGAGGAACCCCAGGGAACATGTTTGCAAGCATGAAGTCGAGTCTTCGATGGTTGAATTTTGCTTCAAGTCTCTGCGTTGTATGTTGCACGGAATTGCATCGAGTAGCGTTGGATTCTCAATAAATCGCTTCATCTCAAATGGCGAGAAGGCTGAATTTTCTTGTCATGTGTTCTTCCAAACGCCAGATATCATTTGCATTTCGCTCACGCAGCAGCCTTGATCTCGGCGGTGTGAGCTTCGTGCATATGTTCAATGTGTTCCCGCAGCCTTCGTTTTTCGCGTCAACATTTTCACTCTCCACACCAAAGCTTGTTGAATAATTGTCTCGAAGTATCTCACCTTGCTCCACACGCATTGATTGTTCAGCCGTTGCCACCATTCCCTTATCCCGATTGTGATGCCTCTCAAGTCACCAAGGTTGGCATCTCTCGTTGTCCAGCGCATATCCAAGGAGGCCTCGATGCCTCTCCATCTTTTCAACTTCAAAGAAGAGTGCCTTGAACACTTCTCGTACCTCACCGATTCTTCACATTGCGGTGATGGCCATACAAATACGAAATCGAAGTCGGCCGAACAATGGTGCCTGAGTGAAAAACAGAGCTGGTCTCGTGGTAGCGTGCTTGCTCATTTTCTCGACTCTTCATGGAGTTCGTATCTCCAAAGTGAGAATGGGAAAGATTCCACAAAGGATTCATCACCGCCATCCGGGATTTGTTCGATGATAAGCGGTGGACGTGAAGTTCTTCTCGGGAATAGATCCAAATTGTAGCTTGAGGAGCCGAGCAGTGGTCTCTAGTTCACTGGTTTTGTGGTGCAAGAGACTGGCTTGCCGAGCCTCAACTGCCTTAACAAATTTCGTTGGTCTCAAATGATTTCTCCTTTTGAGTAGATCGTCCTCGGCCTTATCGAGCGTTACCTCGACGATGATGAGATTTCCATGGTGGCTCATCATCAAAATTAAAGGTCCGACGAGTAGTCTTGGGATCGATTTGCTCGTGCCTGGAACATCCGCAATGAGTCTTTTGATTTGTCATGGGAGTCGACTCACTTTCCTTTCGCCTTCCGATCCCGCAAAGGTGACATCGTGGTTGTCCCGGGAATCATGAAGTGCGCCGATCTCCTTCTCGATGGATCGATGGTTGCGGAGGATGTTCTCTACTTCACTGTGTTACCCCGGAAGTCTCAACCTCCCGTGGCCTTCATTTCCTCCAAAGCCTCTACCGCTGCGAGGCCTTGGTCTTCCCTTTCGACAAAGTGTCACTGCTTAGGGTCTTCTACAAAGCCGGCATCCATTGAGTCTCAACCCCATGGATTGCGCTTTCATCGCCTGCAGTGTTAACTCCTGCGGCCGTTTCCTTCTTGTGCCTCGATCGCATCGCCAGCCGTCATTAGCCTTCGTCAGAGTCATGGCACTCACCGAGACAGCCTCAATCGCCTGAGCTTCGTTGATGGCAACTTGTCGTTTTTTCTTGTGTTTGAGTTTTCTTTGCTTCGCCTCCTACATTCTTTGTGGAGTCATCTCGCAGATCCTCCGACCTTGCCGCAGTGGAGGGAGTTTCCCCCTCACCGAGCACCACCGAGTGAGTGACTTGGAGTGGGGTCACTCGTCTCCAAACTCCCTGGCTGTTGCTTGATGGTTCAGCCGTTGGGGCAAAGTGGTGGCACACCTTCAATAGGGGTTGGCTCGACGGGGTCCCCACTAGCCCGCCATCGCCATCTCCTTATCGCTTTCTTCCGAAATTAGTGGGGAAGTGGTAGCAAGAACATCGCTGTTATTTGTCAACCACTCCCATTGGATCGATTTCCACCGTGTTCGAGGACTCTCCTGGTCCCTCCATCGCTTTTGCTCGTGAAGGATTCTTGATTCACGCAATGCTTGCCGATCCGCAATTCTTCGTGGCGTGCATTCCTCGTTCCTCGTCACTTTCGAGAGAAGACATCAAGGAGAGGATGGAAGTGTTCTCAGTGGTGCCGAGATAGGGCGATACTTGCCTTTTCTCGTGCTTCTCGGCTTCTTCACTTGCTTTTCTCTCCTTGTCCTTGTAGATCCGCAGAATATTCATGCATTGTCTTCATCTAGAGCCGAGTACAATGGATAATCTAAGGAAATTTAGCAGCCCTCTTCTTCTTCTATGAATTCAGCCGTTGGAACTGCTCCCTCGACTTGCTCAACTTCCATTTTCTCCACTCACGCAGACGATTCTGGATGTCTGGGTAAGGTGGAGATAGGATCATTACATCACTATCTCGCTTGGGCTGGTTCTTCGAAGTTTCACTGTGTGAGCTACACTGTGTCTTCAGTTTGCCTCTGCCGATCACCTTCAAAGCAGACTTTGGTCGTTTCATCAATTACATCCGAGACTCTACTTCTCCAAAGAGTCTCCGGTATTTGTGCTAGCCGAGTAGCCGACTCACCGGTTTCTCCCGCTCGGATTGCTTTACAAGTCTTCTTCGTCTCTTGGTTTGTACCGCAGGGATTTCTCGTTCGAGACGGTGTCCTCTCGAGTCTTGGGCGGCCGGGGCCGTGCTTGTGTTTGTTTCGAGGAGCCGGCCGCCTAGGTTTGTCGATCTCCTCTTTTGACGATCGTAGAAGGAATTTGTGAGTCCTTCTCGACACGCCGCTGCAGGGGCAGTGACACGGCCGCTTGGGCAGTGACTCTCGCAGGGGGCAGGGAGCATGTTTGGTTTTCTTTGCTGCAGGGCAAAGCAGATTTCTTGGTAGCCGCAGGGCGCTTTCTTCTTCTTGTTGGAGAGGAGGCATCTGTGTCTTCGGGTCACCGATTCCCCCTCACCGGTGTCGCTCTCTTGGCGTATGCACGCTTCGAGCACCAGAGATTAGCTCAACATCCTCTTGTTAACATGGAAGGCCTTCCCATGTCTAAGAGGTACTCCTTTCACCTCCAATAGCCGCCAATCACTAGGCCATATCCCGGATCCTCCAAATGACCCATCTTCTTTGAAGGACTTGTTTCCCACGTTTTGGCAGAGTCTGCTGTAGATAAACTCAGCCCAATTTATTTATCTTCTTTTCTTCGATTATTGCAGCCATCACAATCAATTTTGCCTTTGACAGTTGGTCAAAGTCGCCAAATTTGATGTCGATACACTTGGCAACAATGTCCAACAATTTGTGATAATCCTCCTTCAAAGCTTTTTTTTTGTGAATATTATTTTGTCAAAGAACATCGGACTTGGCTATTTTTTTCCATGCGTCGGCCAAGTTTACATCACTCTTTTTGATCTCGTATGCTCCTCTCACGGTAGTGAGCAATATTCACCAAATCCTCGGCCGTGATAGTCACCGCTTCCCGTGAATGATGACTTGATTCCTTCGTCGTGAATCTCAAAGATTCACATAGAATTGTGCGACCTCCTCCACATAGGTCATAGTATACTCGTGTTAGAAACGGTTTCGGGCCTGCGCTGTTTCTAGCTTCTCCCGATTTTCTTCACCAGGGTGTCGTCGGACCTCGCTTCACCATTCCGTCGAAATCCACTACGAACCGGTGTGGATTTGTTTTCCCAACTTGGTAAAGTCATATGTTGGTGCCATTTCTCGAATAATTTCAAGAAAAGTTCGAAAATAGATTTGAAGTTTGATAGGGTTTCGAGAGTGTTTGCCTTTTGCTTTTTGAGAGAGATTGAACAGCTTTTAGAAGTGTGAGAGAGAAACGGACGAAAAATGGTTTAAATATGGTTTATGAAAGGACGTGCAGACGGTTTTTTGAATCGTGATCGAAATCAACGGCTTGGATTTCGCACGATATTGAGCGCTTCATGTCTCGTATTTAATGCGGCAATTTATATCCAATCATAAGCTTGGTGTGCACTTTTATGTCCGTACACATCATCATTATGCTTTGACGTGTTCCTTAAAACATTCCCGCTTAGTCAAAACGATCGCGTTTTTGTCATTTTGCTCATAAGTTATTCAAATTATCTCTTAGCCGATTTAACTCGCTTCTCACATTTCTCTTAGTGACTCAAATTCGGTATCACCGACTTGACTATAGTGACTTTTCCGACAAATTGATTTATTGAGCTAATTTTTGTTTTCACTCTTTTTTCACCTTCTTTTCTCGTTCCATTTCGTTTCTTTGACTCTTCTCGTGGTCTCACCTTAGCTCAATTAGCCCCAACTCATGTTTGAGTTCTTCAAATCTTGACTCACATAATGGTTTTGTGAAGATGTCGCCTAGTTGCTTTATCGCTTGAGATATATTCCAAGATAATGTCCTTCTTTTCAACATGATCTCTTATGAAATGATATCTCGACATCTATATGTTTTGTTCTTGAGTGCAACACAGATTTTGAGTGATTGCAATGGCACTTGTGTTATCACAAATGATTGGAATTTCTTTTTCTTCAATTTCATAATCTCTCACCATTGCCTCATCCATAGAACTTGGGCACAACAATGCTGCCTAGCTATGTATTCTCGCCACCGTGTAGAGGTGGCTATTGAGTTTTGCTTCTTGCTAAACCAGAAATTAGTCTGCTTTCAAGCATTTGACATGTGCCTCAAGTACTTTTCCCTGTCCCACTCGCATCCAAAGATAGTCGAATCAATAGCCAATTAGCTTGAATCCACCTTCCTTTGGATACCATAGCCCTACTTCTTGGCTTCCTTTTAAGTATCTCAATATTCTCTTAGTCGCAATCATATGGCTCTCTTTTGGAGCAGATTGAAATCTTGCACATACACCTACAAAAGAAAGGTGATGTCCGCTAGCGGTGAGATAGAAGCGATGATCCAATAAGTGCTCAGATCTTGTTTGATCTACAGCTTGCCATCTCAAGTCCCATGTCCATTTTGATCGATGTGTTCATTGGTATTTTTACGTAAGACTTCTCCTCCATACCAAATTTCTTCATTAAATCTCTCGTGTATTTTGTTTGACTTATGAAAGTTCCATCCTTCACCGTTTCACTTGAAGTCCAAGGAAAAATGTCACCTCTCCCATCATGCTCATTTCAAATTTACTTTGCATGAGGTTTGAGAATTTTTCACACAAACTCTTTGTTAGTGGATCCAAAAATGATGTCATCCACATATATTTGAACAAGCAAGATACTCTTCTTGTCTTGAATTCTCAAAAGTGTTCTATCCACTTTTCCTTTAGTGAATCCATTTTCGCTTAGGAATTGTGACAGGGTATCATACCATGCTCTGGGTGCCTGTTTCAATCCATACAGGGCTTTCTTGAGTTTGTACACTTTGTCTCCAAGAGTCTTCTCGCTCAAATCCTGGAGGTTGTTCAACATACACTTCTTCTTCCAATAATCCATTCAGAATGCACTTTTTACATCCATTTGATATACAATGAAATTTTTGTGAGTCTGCAGGCAAGAAACATCCTTATAGCTTCCAATCTTGCTACAGAGCAAATGTTTCATCAAAATCTATTCCTTCTTCTTGGCAATATCCTTTGGCTACCAGTCTTGCTTTGTTTCTTACCACGTAACCTTCCTCGTTCATCTTATTTCAATACCCATTTGGTTCCAATAACATTTTGATGTATGGGTCTTTGTACTAATTCCCATACTTTATTTCTCTCAAACTCGATTCACTCTTCTTGCATAGCTTGAATCCAATGTGTGTCATCCAATGCTTGTGACACATCTTTGGGCTCTATTCTGCGAGATGAAGCATGTGAACATTGCTTCTTGTTGAGTTCGATCTTGTCTTGACACCTTCTCTCATGTCTCCAATGACAAGTTCTCGTGGATGGTCTCTCACCATCTTACGTCAGGTTGAAGTAAGTTAGCCGGATTCATCGACTTGCACCGTGTTCTTGCGGGTCGCCTCTCGTGATCACTCACCGCAGATTTTCCAAAATGCTTTTGAGATTCAAATATCTCATCTTCTTTTCTCAATTGATAATCCCCGCCTCAGCCTTCAAAGATGGGACTCTTCTCGTAGGTTGGATGTTTCACTTATCACCGACTCTTCAATGTCTTCTCCATTTATGTTTGGCTCATCGAATACTACATGAATGGATTCTTCTCGTAACCATAGTTCTTTTGTTGAGTATTCTCAGAGGCTTTGCTTTCACCGAGTATCCTAAGAAGATACCCTCATCGCCTTTAGCATCAAAAGCCTTTAGGTTATCTTTGCCATTATTATGGATGAAGCATTTACATCCAAATATCCCGAAATATGCAACATTTGGTTTTCTTCCACCCGGATCTCATAGGAGTCTTTGTCACCGCCTATTTATCATACATCCTGTTTTGGGTGTAGCAGTCGTGTTGATTGCTTGACCCAAAACCTTTTTGTAACCCCTTGTCAAACATGGTCCTTGCCGCTTTTTTGAGGGTTCTGCTTTTCTTTCTTTCGCAACTCCATTCTCACGTGGAGTCCTTGCGGTGATAGTTCATGACCAATACCATTCTCAACACAAGATCGAGTTATTATTCCATTGACAAACCTCGCCTTCTCTATCCGATCTTATTTTGATAATGGTTTGACTCTTCTCATTTTGTATCCTCTTCATCACCGTGGTAGCTTTTGTAGAGTTTCTTTCTTCTTGCACATGAATATTGTCCATGTATATCTTGAGTAGTCATCTACTACCACCAGGGTGTATTTTTTTCCACTTATGCTTGCTGGTTCCACTCCAAATAGATCCATATGAAGCGATGCAATATTCTTGTTGAGGATGGGCAAGTCTTTTCTTGGAACGACGACTTGATTTGTTTTCCTTCGACATGCATCACATATACTCTCCTTCTTGATATCGAGTCCGGAAGTCCTTCCACAAGATGACTTCTTGCTAGCTTATTAATCGTTTTGAAATTCGGGATGACTCAGCTTTTTGTGCCACGGCCAACTTGATTCAAATTTGCTCTTTTGCTAGTAGATTGAGTCTTTGGTGTTGCAATTGACCAATCCACTACATACATATTTTTCCGTCCGCATCCTTGCAAAGACAACTTTATTAGATTCAACATTTTTGATTTGGCATATTCCCATGTTGAATCCAACATTGTAGCCCTTTGTCGCAGAGTTGATCGATGCTTAGCAAATTGAAGTGTAGTCCTTCAACATATGCAACATCTGTGATTTCTAAACCATTCCTCCGGATGGATCCAATGCCTCTTATTTCACCAGAGCTTCATTTCCTCCAAATATGACTTTGGCTCCTTTGACTTCCTTGAATTTTGACAGATTTCTTTTATTTCTGTCATATATGTCCGGAATACCGCTATCCATGTACCAGGTTCCTTGGCACTCACATTCCTTGAACCCGCAATCAAGGAAATTAAGTTTTAGGTACCCATTCTTGTCCAGGTCCCGAGGAGTTAGAATTATAAGATGATCCAACCAACCTATAGCCAAATGATTTGACTCTAAGAGGTTGCCATCTATCGCTGCCATAATCATAATCAATCCTGGCAAATTGCTTGGGGAGTCTCCAGTTCATACAATTGCCTCTTTTGTCTCAGATGCCTGCATATGTGTTTTAGCAATTGCCTTTCTTGGGTAATTGTGGTGTCTTTGAGTGTAGTGCCTAGTGCATATGTGTGCTTTGATGAAAGCTCTTATGCTTTTGGAATGGCCTTTGTTGAGTTCTAGGCCTTTGCCATTTGGGCTTGTATTCCATAAGTCTAGCCGATAGTTCACATTATTCCAAATCGACTTGGCTTGGATATTTTCTACCATTCCCATCATATGTATTTCTTTTATGAGTTTTAGGATTTTTGGTAGCTCGCTTCTTCTTTACAGAGTATTTTCTGCTTGGAGTCTCATTTGAGGGACTCGGCTGAATCTCTTCTCACTGTCTTTCAAGACTCTCAACTGGTTGTTTTCCTTTTCCTTTGTAACCAAGGCCAGTTTGCTTAGTATTGTGCTTTGGATTGAAAGTGTGTGCATCATTTAGAGTTTTGGATTTTTCAGATTCTTCATGACTTGAAGATCCTTTTTCCAAAATTACTCTTGAGGTTTGACATGGCACAAAGGAATTAAATCCTAAGCCTGTCTTGTCTCCACATTCTCTTTGACTCATAATAAGATCATCCAATGATTTAGATGCCTTAGTGAATGAGGCAATAACATTTTTGAGGTCATTCTCCTCTTTTCTATAGCAAAGAATTTCTGCTATTAATTTAGCATTTTCAGCCTTTAAACTTTTATTCTCATCACTATTTGACTTAGAGTACTCAGCTTCTTAGTCGACTTTGAGTTTTGATTTTTGAGTAGGCTGTTTTCCTCATTCAACAAAGTGTGTGTGAGGTTTTAATGTGCTCAAAATCTTTCATCATTTTGCCTAATGAATCATAAAGATCAGTGGGTGATGAAGTGTGTGTGTCACGATCTCACTATCACTAGTGTCCGAGCTTGTTGAGTTAGATTGTACCTCATCTTCTTGATCTTGTTCTTTGGCCATTAAGCGGATCAAGGCTTCTTCTTCGAGTCACTTGAGTAGTCGACTTCACTTCTCTCGAGTCACTGTCTCTCTTGACTTGGGCTGTCTCAATGCCTCTCTGCACCATCATTGCCTTTTTCTTTTTCTTGTCTTCTTTCTCTCAAGACTTTTCTTTCTTCTTCGTTTCGTCTTGTTGACTACAGGATATGAGCAATAATGGCATAGTGACCTGTTGTCTACAATTCCAACATAGATATTCACCTTTTGCTCACTCTTTCTATTCTTGAGTTGTCACCCTTTGATACTCAACTTGTTGATGATCTGTTCTCTTGGTTGGCCTGTCATCCCTTGATTTGGAGGGAGCCGAGTGTCTTCTCGGAGGATTCACCCTTTCCTCTCTTGTAGTTCTTGTTAAAGAACTTGTTAAATCTTTTAACCATTAGGGCTATTTCTTCCGGGTCAATTGCCTCTTTGACTTGACTCTCCTTCCATCTTTGACAACTAGAAGCAAATGTTTTGGGTACAAATTGCTCTTCCTTCCTGTCTTTCCTTCTCACTCAAACTCATAGGCTTTGAGGTCCGAGAATAACTCATGGTTGGATGTCTTTGATAGGTCCATGGAATGTCTCAGGTGCCATGACCTTCATCTCCCATTCACCGAAGACTTTTCAGGATCTTCATACACATTTCTTCTCGTATATTCCTTTCCAAGTGTAGACAACTCATTTGTGATTTCTCAAATCGAGCATCCAGTTGATCCAGGTTTTCTCCCGAGATCATTTTAAAGTTCTCAAATTTTTGTACACCACTGAAAGTTTGTTTTCTTTGATTTGCTCGAGCCTTCACAAATCAATGTCGGTTTGTCCCGCATTTCCTTAGTCTGTTTTTGCAAGATTTCACTTTATTGAACATGGCTTTGTCCAAGGTTTTGTAGAGAATATCCTTGGCTACATTGTCCAGGTTGTATCTTTTTCTCACATCATTTGTCCACTCGAGTTCTTGGTTTTTCAACCATGACCGGATCCGGATGTCGATCTTCTTCCCCTTCACCGCAACTCTTCGTGACAAATTTGTGTTCACCTTTAATATTTGCAGAGGCCCATCTTCTATCACTATCCACATCTCATCATGTAATGCTTTGATAGATGAGCCTCGCATACGAATTTTCCAATCATCAAATTCTTCAATGGTGAACATAGGAATGCGTGTTAGATTTGCTTCCATGATGATAACTTTTAATGATAGAAAAGAGTTTTGAAAGATTAAGTACTAAAGCAGACTTTTGAAAAGTTTGGAGATCTAGTTCAAGAACTGCCATGCGGAGGGTTCAATGAACCAACCGCTCCGATACCACTTGTAGGTCCCAAGGGGTGTAAGTGTAAGGTTTAGAAGGGGGTTGAATAAACCTTACCAAATTTTCGATTTAGGCCTTTTAAATCTACAGAGTTCTACACACAATTGTGTCCTTGATGGACAATCGAATTAGTCACTCAAGAGTTAATCTCTCAACAGACTCAAATTGAGTGTTAGTAGAGTAACTCGTTGTTGGCTATAATTTGACTTAGTCAGGTTTTGTTTTCAATGAAGACTTAACACCCTTAAGTTTGTTTAAGCAAGTTTTTACAACTTGATTTAGTACTTATAGATTATCGGATGGATAGCAAATTTATCAAAGATATAAGCAATTAAAAGTGCGGATATTTAAATGTCAGAAAGTAAATGACACAAAGAAAGTTTTTATAGAGGTTCAAGATGGGGTAATTCTTCTACTCCTCTCTTCTCCAACTCCCGGAGGAATCCACTAAGTAATGATCGGTTTACAAAGTGGTAATAGTCCGTATACAAGTCTTGATCACAACAAATGACTTGATCCTTTGGGACTCGATGCCGAGACGCCTTGATCACTCACCAAGGCTTCTCAGACGACTCGGCCTTCTTCACGGGGCAAATTTTGCTTTGCTACTACATCACTTGCTCAAGCACTTTGGATTTGATCACGAAGCCCTCCAAACGCTTAAGACTTGGTTGGCCTTTGAACCTTTCTACAATCCTTCTTGGAGTGTAGACCCTTTGTTTTCGAGTTTCCTCTTCAACTGATTGAAGTTCTCTTTCCTTCACGGGTAAGTGTTGGATTGATGTTCTTCGAGATGTAGGCTTGAGGATTGAGAATATTTCAATTTTGATAAGCTTGTATATCTCACGTGTGTGTCATCCACGCATCATTATTTTCTCAATCAAACTCCTCGCCTTTTATAGTGAACTTTCAAAAAATTTGCCCGTTGAAGAGATAGGCTCATTTTTGAAAATCACTTTGCGATCGTTGGTTTGCACTTCTTGGAATTGCCATTTCCTCGTATGAAATGTTTTATCACCTTTTGTAGTTCGACACGGTGTAGTGCTTCCCATTGGTTCATTTCTTTGCACGCTTCCGGGATCGAGCACTCCAAGAAAGGCGATGAAGATATTACTTGTTTAAGTAAATCTCTTGATTTACGTACAACGGTTCTTTTTCGATTATCTCGACTTGACCGCATTTCCTCGCTTTCCCCGGGTGACTTAGAGTCACTTCCAATCATTGGATGACTCTTCCCGTCACTTCGGCTTGAGACTTGGCTTCTTTTGAGTTGACTTGATGATGTTCCACTCACCGCATCTCACCGCTTCTTCATCGAGTTCCTGTCTGCTTTTTCTTTGTTGTACTCACTTGTCTCACGTGAGAAGTTTTCCTTCAAGCCTTGATTGTCTTCTTGCAAGTTGGAGCGTAGGGGCCGACTTAACTCGGCTTGGCCACTCTAATTGTTACAATACATTTCAAAGCAAGAATTGGGGAGCCAACTTTCTATTCTAAGTTTTACATGGCATTCATCAAAATCTAAACAATAAAATTCCTAACAGCCTAGGTCCTTGCAACGCTCGAACCCATCGAAAAGGTACACTGATGCACGGCAAGCGACCAAATTCTCATAGGAGTACAAGCCCAAAAAGGACCTCACACCTTCTAGATGAGATTACTTGATAGCGTCGAGGTACTCCTCTGAAGCAATATATTATTGATACCCTTGCGCACGGCCTAGGTCATATGATTCTTGTCGCTCGGAGGCATGCAATTTCTTAGCTTAATCTAAATCGAGACGAGCTTTGGAAAGGTGCTCAGTGAGATCTTGCACTTGGGATTGCAATGAAGAGATCTCTTTCAAGGATTGTTGCTGAACCCGCTCAGTGGCCTCGCGTCGAGCCTTCTCAATGGACTTGGCTTTCTTGAGCTCTAACCCTTCCATTTTCTTGGTGACTTGTTCCAAAGCTCGACTTTGTTCCTCGTAAGTCACCCTCCAATTTGCGGCGCAAAGTGACATATGGTGTAGGAGGGTATTATTCTGAAAAAGAGACCGCATTAGAAGAATATGTAAGGGAACCAAGAAAAGAAAAGCAAAAACAAAATAAAATATAAATATCGTGAAGTTGTTGTGGGCAGTAAGCTTCTCCAAATGAGTAAAGTCAACCGGCATCAAGTCAAATTGGTCAGTTTCAAGGATGGTATGTTTGTAGAGCTCGAAAGGATCTTCCCCCGCATGAGTCTCCAATACCGAGCTACAGCCATTGTTCGCCCAGTTGGGGACCTTCCGAGGAAGAGAAGCATTAAAAGTATTGGAGATAGCCCGGGGAGTACGGCTTTGCTCAGCCTTGCATAGGGAAGATAGTTGATTCTCGCACATCGACAGCCACACGAGCTGCTCCTCCACATCTTACTCAATGGATAGGTCAGCTTCATCTTCAGTACGAGGCCTCTTGCTTGAGGGGCCATCCTTCAGCTCCCGGTCTTTGGAGCTCGAGCGCTTGCTCTTTTGGGACTTGTGGGACTTGTCCTTGAGAATTTTTTCCTTGAGCACTGGACTCTTTCCCTTAGCCTCAAAGACCTCGTGAACAGTTATTTGGTGCGAGGGTGTGGACCCACTTGGGGTACGGAGGGTCCCATGGTTTCCAGAAGGGCCAGAGAATGGCTCACCTTGAACTTCGAACTGGAAATCATCCAATGGAGGAGGCCCGAGGTGCGAGCCCGGGGTACCAAGTGGAGATTGGATTTAGGAACTGGAAGAGGACGATCTTTACGATGGACGAGCAAAGCCTCCTTTTTCTCTTTCAGGTTCTTTGCAATCAACGAATTGCGAACCACCATGTCTGCAAAAGGAAAATAAAATTCATAAATATAATCTAGTAGAAAAAAGTTAAAAGGAGGATATGAAAATTACCCAAAGTTAAAGATGTCGGCCGGGCGGGGCTGGTCCGCCGAGAAAGTACTTCCTCGTTTAGAAGCTTGCTAGCCACGAACCAAGATCTAAGGAGCTTGGTATTCACGAAGTCCTCATCCAAAGTAGTTGGGCCAAGAGATCGAGGACGGGGTTTAGTAATTTTCCATTCTAAAGGAAGTGCCCAAGGGGCCTCTATTGGAGCTTAAATGTAGACAATTTTCTCCTTCCAGGGCCATACCGAGGTGCAAAGAAGGTGAAATAACATTTTGCTAGGCTTGGGCGAGATGTAGAAAAGCCCTTTTCATTAGTAGTCGAGAACGAATTAACGAAGTACAAAAAACAAAAAATTGAAAGAGTCGGTTCTTTTTCAAAATATTACATTAGGACTATGAAGCTTAAGAGGTGACGATATGCGTTAGGAACTAATTGGGTAGGACAAATACCTAGCCCAATTTCAAAGTGAGAAGGTTCAAAAGAGGGGCCGCCATAGAAACCTCGAGGCCGACCTCTAAGCTATGGAGATAAAAATAAAAACAACAGGGGGAAAATTTATCTATCCTATCATTTGTACCCAGAAGGATTATTTGGTAGCTCTCGGGTATGAAAAACTTATCCTTTAAGTCCGATAACTCATTTCCTCGAACCATAGAGAACAAAGCCCAACATGCGACAAACTCTAAGTCATGGTCTGTCTCATTTTCCTCGTGGCGGTGACCCTGGGTAGGCAGAGAGTGGGGATCCGTGTGAAAGGGTAAGGCCCTGACAACCCTAAGAGGGCTAACATTCAAAGGGGGACTAGATCTAAGGTCACCCCCAGTAGCGAGGCTAGATTCGGAGCTCGAGCTAGAACTACCCGAGCTAGAACTCGAAGAAGTGGTGGAAGCTTTCGAGATCATTATTACGAAATTTCTTAAATAAATATACACAATTAATAGCAAGCATGAAGCAAAGTGAAGCTACCTCGAGAAGGAGAGCTGAAATAAACGGCGGAAAACCTTGATGGGAGGAGACCCCTAAGCTCGCGGCGACCTACGGGAGTATTTACGGTTCTAAAGTTGAAAGGTAAAAATGACAATAAAAAAATTACTTTTTTGTAATTTATTACAAAATTAACTAGGGGCGTAATGATATACCTAGTATTATATTTACCATATTGACTCTGATAGTCGCTCAAAAGAACCCGAGATTGAGGAGGCACGACCTCGAACGAGGCCATCAAGAGTCCCAAAGTCTGAAAAGGACCCTACCCATAGCCAAACGGCTCAGGTTCCAAGGTGACCCGACCCACGGCAAGGCGAGCCCAAACCGAGGTCTCAATGACTCTGACATCTAGCCTCCCAAAGAGGAAATTGCACTTTTGGTCCCATAAGAAAAGGGGTCAAGTACTTTTAGTCCCACAATTTTTTTTGTGTCCCAGATGATTTTTTTAAGCACACTTAGTCCCATAATGATTCAAAAGTTGCAATTTTAGCCCCAAAACTAACGGAAACATAACTGGCCGTTAACTCTATTCTTACGGGACCAAAAGTGCATTTATTCAGAAATTAATAAAAAAATAGAAAATTTATTTGAAAAGTCTGAAAAATATCTAACAAATTTGAAAAATATTTCAATAAAATTTAAAATTATTTTCAATTTATTTAAAAAGTTATAAAAAATCCAAAAAATATTTTAAAATCTAAAAATTAAAATATAAAAATATGATAATTTGTTTAAAAATAGAAAAATAGTAAGAAAATGGAAATTATTTTTAAATCTAAAAATTCTAAAAATAAAATATAGAAATTGTTCAAAATAACTACAAATAATTTTTTTAAAAAATATTGACATTTACTTTAAATTTTTTAATATATTTTAAATTCCAAAATAAAAAAATCAAAACATTTTTTAAAACTTCGAAAAATGTTTTAAAAAAATCTGGAATTTTCTTTTTAAAAATTATCAGATTTTAATATCCCGATTTTGGAATAATGTTAATACTTTTAAACAAATTTTAGATTTTTTTAAAACAAATTTCAGTATTTTCGTGAATTTTTATATTTTTTTAAATAATTTTAGTTTTGTAAAAAAATCAATGTTTTTAGTTTTTGGAATTTTTAAAACAATCAGATTTTGTGGTTAGTAATTTCAAAATCTTCCAGTTTTTAATCCTTTTTTTTCTTCAGATTTTTAGAAAATTTTCCAGATTTTTAATTTTATATTGAAAATAATATTGATTTTTTTTAATTTAGAATTTTAAAATATTTTAAATAAATTTCAGATATTTAAACAAGTGTATAGTTTTTTTTAACAATATTCACATTTCTTTTTCTTGCAATTTTCGAGATTTGAAAATAACTTCAATTTTTTTAAACAAATCATCATATTTTTTATATTTTAATTTTTAGATTTTAATTTTTTTGGAACTTTTTTATATCTTTTTTAATAAATTGAAGATAATTTTTAAAATTGTTTGATAATTTTTCAGATTTTTTTCTTTTTTAAATTATTTTTTTAATAAAATGCACTTTTGGTCCCGTAAGAATAGAGTTAACAGTCAGTTAAGTTTTTCGTTGACTAAAATTGTAACATTTGAATCATATGGGCCTAAATGTGCTTAAAAATTGTTTGGGACTAAAAATATTTGACCCCTTTTCTTATGGGACCAAAAGTGCAATTTCCTCCCTCCCAAATGTAAGGGCTCACTGACCGAGGCCCATCGACCCATTGCGAGGAGAGGCCTTAAAGACCGACACGTGGATATCTTCCTTGATGTGACTACTATATAGAAGGGAGATGTTGACACGTGGAATAGGCCGTACGAATCGTATGACCTATCAAGACTGAAATCTATAAATACCGCACTTTGGACTGAAATTAGGTATCTCATAATTATGTTATCACCTCGCTCTTCAGTTTATTTGTGACCTAACCATCTGTACTGACTTAAGCATCGAAAGGTCTTAGCTGGGAACCCTCCCAATTAGCCTAATGTGTGTTCCTATTACAGGTCTCTCAAACAAAGTACTTAGGCTCCAAGCGAATCGCACCGACCCGAAGTACATCTGATTATTAATACCCAAATCAATAGCATAAAAAACTTTTCAAAATAAAGATCCAAACAATTTCACACCCTTAATTTACTTTCCATTTTTGGGTCGTGGGTACAAGCTAGCAAAATATTTAGATTTGATGAAGAATTTCATCCCAAGTGAATGATATATAAACTGCAGTTAGAAAAAGGGGGATGAATCATGACTTTCTTCAATTGAAAAAGGGCCATATTATTTCACAAAGGGTGCAGCACCAAAATAAGTAACAAACAAAAATCACTCACTTTCACCCATTTACCCAGCAAAATAATTACATGCACAAAGTAGAAAATATGAATATTTACCGTATACAGATTCCTAAATTGTATGGGCCATTGGGCATGATAGGAACTTTACACGGTTACACCTATATAGATTTAAATTTGGTTAAAGGGAAGATAAAGTGTTATATTGTCAACTGAAGAAAGATTGCTCCTTATCAGATTTCACCTCTCTGCTAAAGACAGTGACTTATTATGGAGTGAAGCCTTAGAAAACCTCAACAAAGAGAGTGTGTATATACACACTTAAAAAAAAAAGATTCTCTTCCTCAAAAAAAAAAAAGATTCAACTTTTTCCATAAAAGTTTGAGGAATATAAAGATCTTTATTTGAACCATCACTATATTTATGGATTTTCTTTTGGTAATTAAGAGTGGTTTACTTGTTAAGCCTATAAAAGTGGATAAAGATTCAAACTTTAATAAATATAAATGTACCCTTTTACATTTAATTACGCACAATCCACAGAGAAACTTTTGCTAGAAACTACATGTAAAGATACTTTTTGTTTAATAATTGGGTTTCGAACTTATGCCCGACTAGTCTTAAGATGGGATAGTTAGAGTCAAATTAGGTCCAACTCTTCTCTTGTCAAATTGATCCAGGACAAGAGCAAATAAATATGTTCATGCCTTAAATTGAACCCACACAACCTGAAAAACAGAGCGGATGACTATCCTCCCTGTAGAGATACTTATTTGTACGTATACATGGAGAAAATTGATATAATCCTAGTCGGCTAAAATGCTAAATTGTAATTTTAGACCTATAACTAGAGCTGGCAAATTGGTTGGGCTAGCCCGCTTGGCCGAAGAGGACACTGGGCCAAGCCGAGATTTTGGGTCTAATGGTTCGGGCCAACTAGACTCAGTTCTTTTTGGGTTTACAATATTATAGCCCAACCCAACTCTATTACCGGGTCGAGTTAGTGTTGACAGCTCTACCTATGACTGTAGGGGGTTAAAACTAATGGTCCCGCAAAAATCAGGATTTGGAAGAGTCTGAGTCTTGTAACTTTTAAAAGACCACCGATTTTCAGTGTTTAGGTCGCCGAAAATTGAAAAATTTGTCGAAAAAATCATCATGTGCACATTTCTAGCCAATCAATTGATATAAAAAAACAATTTCGTTTATCTAGACTTCTCCTCATTGAGTTGACATGTTGCGATAAAAATTCAAGAAAAAAATCTAATTTGAATGATATCTATATAAGCAAAATTAGTTTCTATATCAACAAATTTGGCCGTAAATGTGGACACGTGTGTTTTTAATTTTTGGTGATCAATCGATTGAAATCGAGAATTTTTAATAGTTGTGGGAGTTGTTCATAAATAATGATTTCTACATTACCATTATTGCTAACCCTTTAAATTTTAATACAATGACTAAAATTGCAGTTTAGCCAATCAGAGAGAGAAAACTGTGAAGTGAGAGCTGTAATCTATTGTAGTATTGTTGCAGAAGGGCTATTAGTATCAGAACCTTGTCAGATTGCTCTTTTAACTTTTTCCCTCTTCAAATAATTCTCCACAAATGCATTAACATGCATTATTTACACATCTCTCTCTCTCTCTCTCTCTCTCTCTCTCTCACACACACACACACATTTGCAGAGCTCCATGGCAGAACGATGTGATTGAACATTACAACAAAGTCATAGCCTGCAACTCGTCTTTTCTCTCTTCACATTTTTCCACATCTTTTATGGTGTGGTAGCAATTATATTACCCTTCTTCTACTACCCTCTTTCTCTCTTATCTATGCTCTGTTAGCCTCTGATACCATTATTATACCTTTCAAAACTGTTTAATCACATCCCATTTCATTTTTCAGCTTGTCTTAAGTCAAAAAGATGAGTTTTCATTATTCTTTTTATGGGTTGAGGGTTTCATGATTTAAAAGAGTTTGGTCTATTTATTCATGGGTTGTGATTGGTACTGTAAACATGGCTAATTCTTGGAAAAGAATTGTTCTTGTTGGATTTCTTGCAGTGTGCTTGAGCTTTGCCTCTGTCGATTGTGATGAAGGTGAGTTTTTTTCTTACTCTTTGGCTTATTAGAGCATGGGTTTAGTTTTTTAGTTATAAAATTATGGGATAATTACAAAGCAACCCCTGAGGTTTGGGCTAATTACAAAAAAAAAAGGAGAGATATTTCAGAATTGCACAAAGTCTCGTAGCTTTGATTATGTGTTAAATTTAAGGAGGTAATTGTAATATTTTTACAAATATTAGGAGGCTTTTGAAATGGTTCCTCCTTATGAAGGAGTAAAATAAGAGACGGAATCAAAGCATAAGTAGATTTTTGTAATATTTAAAAGTTTCTGGAGTTTTTGTAATTAGCCCGAACCTCAGGTTTTTTTGGTAATTATCCCTTAAATTATTGATTAACATTTTAGAAGAATTTTGGTTCTGTTTTGTCTTTTTCATAATTCTGTCTAGGACCTTGCTTTACTATCATAATCAAGTCATTTTCTCCATTAGACCTTTTGTTTTGTATTATTTCTAAGTAGATAGATAAAAATTACAGTCTCAGTGATGATTTTTTGTGAATTAATGTGAAAAAGGGACTATTTTGCTGGAGTTAAAGAAGTCATTTAGAGATGTGGACAATGTGCTATATGACTGGACTGACTCATCATCTTCAGATTGCTGTGTGTGGAGAGGGGTCACGTGTGATAATGTCACCTTCAATGTGGTTGCACTGTAAATTTCTGTTTTTTGGGGACTAAAAAGTTATTTTTCTTGAGTTTTGGTAGTTGAAGATTTGATCTTTTCTTTAATTTGTGTACTTATGTCTGTTTAATGCAGTAATCTCTCGAATTTGAATCTTGATGGAGAAATTTCACCTGCGATAGGCCAGCTTAAAGCCCTTATCTCCATGTAAATTCACTCCTTTTTTCTTAATTTATTTATGAGATAATTACAAAAAAACCCTGAGGTTCGGGCTAATTACAAAAAAAACTCTGAGGTTTTTTAAAATTGCAAAAAAATAAACCTTGAGGTTGATTTGGTCTTACATTTAAAAAATCCTCTAATATTTCTAGAAATATTATAATTACCCCCTTAAATTTAAGGAATAATCAAACTGGATTTTTTTTTTTTTGGTACTTTTGGAACATGTCTGGAACTTATTGTAATTAGACAAAACCTCAGGATTTTTTTGTAATTACCTCTTTATTTATTAATTTTCCCGTAAATTTTGCATTTGACATTTTTAGCCCGTTACGGAAAAAAATGATTTTTGTGTGTATTTAAAATCAGTGATTTAAGGGGGAATAAGCTTTCTGGACAGATCCCAGATGAGATTGGGGACTGCTCAGCTTTGATAAGCTTGTAAGTTCATTCTTGATTTATCAACTGCCTCATGAATGTTATGCAAATATAGTGTAGCATTAATTTAGCTCTTTATTTATTGGACTATTTTGAGATTAGTAAATTTCCATAATCATCAGGGACTTGTCATTTAATGAGCTCTATGGAGATATTCCCTTCTCAATTTCAAAGCTGAAGCAACTAGAGAATTTGTAAGTTTAAAGCAATTTGCATTTTCGTCGTGCTTCACTATTACCATTTGTTTGCCTTGATTTTTTGTGTATTTGTGCTGTATATAGTTCTAATTTTAATTTCTTTGCACAGGATTTTGAAAAATAACCAGTTGATTGGTCCAATCCCCTCGACGCTTTCTCAGATACCTAACTTGAAAATTTTGTGAGTGATATTGGTATTTCTCCATTTCTTTTGGTTTTATTTTGATCATGCATGAGGGAAAATCTAAGTACTTTCAAATTCATTGATTGCTAGGGACTTGGCTCATAACAAGTTGAGTGGGAAATACCAAGACTAATTTATTGGAATGAAGTTCTACAATATCTGTGAGTTACATATTTACGATCCGAAATATAGCTCCCTTAAATATAAATAAATTTGCAATGTACATTATGATACTTATAAGAACTTTATTGCTTTTCAAACAGGGGTTGCGGAGTAACAAACTAGAAGGCACCCTCTCTCGATATGTGTCAGCTAACGGGATTGTGGTACTTGTAAGTTTTCTATCACTGTCCTCTTCACTTTGAAGCTGCCTAAGTGATGCACTTAAAGAAGGGATAATTACAAAAACCACCCATGAGGTTTGTGTTAATTACAAAATAATCCAGAGATGTTTGAAAATTACAAAAAAAACCTTGAGGTTTGATTCTATGTTAGATGTAAGGGGATGATTGTAATATTTTTACAAATGTAAGGGTTTTTTTTTCTGAAATGTTGTTGCTTATGAAATGTCAAAATTCAAAGGTTTTTTGTAATTTCAAAACCCTGTGTTTTTTTTTCTTTTTGTAATTAATCCTAACCTCAGGGGTAGTTTTTGTAATTATCCCTTTAAAGAATTTGCTGACTATACTTTATTTTGCCATTTTGCAGTGATGTTAGAAATAATAGCTTGAGTGGTTCAATACCTGAAAATATCAGCAATTGCACTGCCTTCCAGGTTCTGTATGTACCTTAAAACCAATACCGCGAAAGGAATTTAAGAAGTCTTTGTCATTGTTAAGCTAATAACAATTTTCTGTGCATGTTAGGGACTTGTCGTATAACAATTTTTCTGGCGAGATACCGTTCAACATCGGATTTCTCCAAGTTGCTACCTTGTATGTGTATTCTATCTATCACTTGAGCAAATTTAAGACTGAAATATATGTGATGGTAATTGCATTCTGGTGTGTATTAGGTCCTTGCAAAGTAACAGGTTTTCTGGGCAAATCCCATCAGTTATTGGCTTGATGCAAGCACTTGCAGTGTTGTAAGTAGTTCTTAGTTTCAGTTACTTTAAGGGTTAATTACAAAATGTACCCTTGTGGTTTGACCTAATTACAAATAAATCCAGCTAACTTTCACGATTACAAAAAATACACCTGAGGTTCTATCTTGTCTAACATTTACCCCCTTGATAAGCAAAAAATCATTTCAAAATCACCCCTCATATTTATAAAAATATTACAGTTTGTCCCTTAATTTTAACACTGAATCAAATCTCGGGGAACTTTTTTGTAATTTTGAACATTAGCTGGGTATTTTTAAATTGGTCCTTGATGTTTTCTTCTCTTCAGAGATCTAAGTGGCAACATGTTGAGTGGAACAATCCCTCCGATTCTCGGAAATTTAACTTACACTGAGAAACTGTAAGAATTTTAAATTTGATTAGGTTCTCTTATTTGAATTAGAAGTGTATTTGAGTAAATTTTTTGCTTTACCTTTTCTTTTCTATTCTATTCTATTAGATTAAACTATTAGTAGTTGCGTCATGTACGATATAACTGCAAATCAAACTCTCATGCTATTATTGCATTATTTGCTAAGTTTGTTTACCTAAAATCATCCTCTCTTGAAGGTATCTGCATGGAAACAAGCTAATGGGGTCCATTCCTGCTGAGCTAGGAAATATGTCGAAGCTCCATTATCTGTATAACTCATTTCCACTATATTTATAACTCATTTCCATTTTCCACTATATATTATAATGTTGTGTAACTGGCTTCTTTTTTTCTTTTCAGGGAATTAAATGATAATCTTCTCACCGGGCATATTCCACCGGAACTAGGGAAACTCACAGATTTGTTTGACCTGTATGTTTTTTCTTCAATAATTTTCTCATATTAATACTTATGAATCTGCACACTTAATCTATTCTTATCATAACAGAAATGTAGCCAACAACCACTTGGAGGGGCCTATACCGGACAATCTTAGCTCTTGTACAAATCTAAATAGCCTGTGAGCATCTTACATTTTCTAGCATTCTTTTTCTGTTAAACGGTTGTTTCTTTCAGATGTATCAATTACTTTTAGCGTTTGATGACAGCAATGTGCACGGAAATAAATTGAACGGTACTATCCCACCGTCATTTCAAAAGCTGGAAAGCATGACTTATCTGTGAGTTCCATATGTTATTTCAAGTTCCTTTTTTTGCAGTTTACAGCTATTGTGCATTTTCAAATTTTTCTGTGAATATAAATTCTGGTTTTGATCGCCTTCTTTAGGAATTTGTCCTCCAACAATCTCAAAGGCCCGATTCCAATTGAGCTATCACGCATTGGTAATCTGGACACTTTGTAAGTGCTTGGCTTGCTGTTAATCTAAATTGCATATTTGGTCCACTAACTTATACCAAGTTGCAGTTTTTAATGACATTAGCATATTGAATGATTTTTCATTTCTATATGCACGGGTTGAAATACCCAAAATTTGGGAGAAATTCCGGTTGATTTCGCAATTGCCGACAAAGATTGGACTCAATGTGCAACCAATTAGAAGTTACTATCCTCTTTTGCCACACACCTAATTTGGTGGATGAAAGTGTAACTCGGTATAAGTTAGTGGACCAATTATGCAACTTAGCCTTGCATTACTTTAAAATTCTAATATTACTTTTCTTCTTCTTGTTGGAACAGAGACCTCTCGAATAATAGGATCAGCGGTCATATGCCGTCCTCTATTGGTGACTTGGAACATCTTAAACTGTGAGTGCTTATTATCCCAAATTTATTTATTTGTGCATCCTTTTGTATCTAACTTTCTTCAGCTATTGAACAGGAACTTAAGTAATAATGATTTGACTGGGTTCATACCTGCCGAGTTCGGTAACTTGAGAAGCGTTATGGACATGTAAGGAATTAAGCTACACGATGAATGAGTTTGAATTCTCCCCCCTTTTTTAATAGATCAAGTGGCAATTTTCTGAATACGCTCTTTCCTTGCAGCGATCTTTCAAATAACCATCTCTCCGGTCCAATTCCTCAGGAACTTGGTCAGCTACAAAATGTCTTCTTGCTGTAAGAACTCCGTTTGTGAGAGACTTTCACAAGGCTAAACAATTTCTTCTTTTCTACCTATGTAGTAGCTAATAGGGATAGTTACTAAAAAACACTGAGCTTTCTAATTACAAAAAAATCCAGAGATTTTTGAAAATTGCAAAGATTCCCTTGAGGTTTGATTTCGTCTTGCATTTTCCCCTTCATAAGCAAAAGACATTTCAAAACACCCTTACATTTATAAAAATATTACAGTTAGCCCCTTAAGTTTAAGACATAAACAAACATGATGGTTTTTTTTGTAATTAGCCCAAACCTAGGGGTATATTTGTAATTATGCCTAATTAATATGTTCATGTCTTAACGACAAGTTAAGCTACGATCTTGCAAATTATTGACAGGAAGCTGGAGAACAACAGTATATCTGGTGACGTAATGTCGCTTGCCAGTTGCCTCAGTCTTACACTCCTGTATGTTCTCATTCAAATGTCACTTAACTTGTGATGTATGATAATAACTATGTTTTTTATGAATTTGATCGTATTGTCTCTTTGCAGAAATGTATCATACAACAATCTTGCTGGTTATATTCCTACAGGAAATAACTTCTCGAGGTTTTCACCAGACAGGTGCACATTTTTAAGTCCCATCTCTGCTTGCTGCTTTCTTGATTTAGATATTTAATCAAATGTTGTGATAAACTTTTTCCCTTCAGCTTCTTAGGAAATCCAGGTCTTTGTGGGTACTGGCTCAAATCTTCTTGCTATGCTCGTCGTCCTGCTGACCGAGGTGAGTTTAGGGCTGATGTTCTTAGCGTTAATTACAAAAACTACCCTTTAGGTGTAGCTTAATTACAGAAAAACCCAGTTGTCTTTTAAAATTACAAATACAAATACCGCATGACATTTGTTTTCAGCTTACAAAATTGCACCCTCTAGAGGCCTCAAGGGGGTTATTTGTTAGGTAACTGTAAGCCTCAACGGGTATTTGTAATTTTGAAATATAACTGGAATTTTTATTTGTAATTAGACTAAACTTTAGGGTAGTTTTTGTAATTATCCCATTTTCTTATGGATTGTTGTGCTTGTGATGTCTGATGTACGCTAATTTTGGTGATAACATTTTTACGTGTTTATATGTCCAGTTACAATATCTAAAGCAGCTATACTCGGAATCGCTCTGGGTGGCCTCGTTATTCTTCTCATGATCTTAATTGCAGTTTGGCGACCGCACAACCAAAAACCATTTATAGAAGGAACACTTGACAAACCAGGTGCATTAATAGTTATCATCTCTACTTTTTATTGACAGACATTGTGGCTCTTAGATTTACATCTACTTTTAGGGATAATTACGAAAAATGCCGCTGAGGTTTGAGCTAATAACCAAAAAAGCCCATAAGTTTTTTGAAAATTACAAAAATCCCATTGAGATTTGATTTTGTATGATACTTTGCCCCCTTCATAAGCAAAAACATTTCAAACACCTTCTTTATATTTGTAAAAATGTTATAGTTGTCTCCTTTTTAACCTGAGGTTGTTTTTTGCAATTTTGAAACTTTTCTGGTTTTTTTTTTTTTGTAATTACCCCAAACTTTGGGTAGTTTTTGTAATTATTCCTCTAATTTATTTTAAAGGTCTGAGTTTGGCAGAAAATAGATGCAATTATTTTCATTTATTTACTTGATCAACTCGAAACGATGATAACGAAGCTCAATTATGAATCTGACTAGCTGATGTTTCTGTGAGAGAATGCCCCTCTTTCTTTTGTCACTTTAATTCGTCTATATCTGAAAGGGATAGGATAATTACAAAAAGGGTGGTTTTTTTTTTTACCCTATTTGGATAGAGAAACAACTTTTCTACCCATTTTTATAAAAAACATCTTTTCTACCCATAAAGACGAAAATACCCTTACTAAAGTAGCACTATCGTGCTGCCCCTATAGGGCTGCACGATCGTGCTCACCTTTATGATGGTACGATCGTGCCCACCTTTATGGTGATTGCGATCGTGCTTATAATGTGCTTTGCCCCATATGGTGGCACGATCGTGCTCATGTTTATGGTGGCACTATCGTGCTCATGTTTTATGGTGGCGATCGTGCTCACATGGTGGTACGATCGTGCCGTTTGAACATTCCAGTTTTTTTTTTCTCTTCTCGAAAATAAGCGAATTTCCGCATTATACATAAATATTTGAACCAAGAAATACATTAATTTGGTTCAAGTGACTTAAACTTATTTCCAATTGTGTCTTGAATCTTCAAAAATCGAAAACATGATAGAGAAAAAAAAGAGAAGATTGTTGTCTTTGGAAAAAAGAAGAAAAAATGAAAGAAAAATTATATTTTTAAACCAAGAAAGAGAGAGAAGAGGATAAGGGCATTTATGATATTTCATTGCAAAAGTGGGTAGAAAAGTGGTTTTTATGAAAGTTGGGTAAAAAGTGTTTTCCTATCTCAAAATGGGTAAAAATGACTATTTTCTCATTACAAAACTACCCATGAGGTTAGGGTTAATTACAAAAACCCAAAGATTGTTTGAAAATTACCAAAACCCCTTGAGGTTTGGTTGTGTGTTAAATGTAATGGGTAAATGCAATATTTTTACAAATGTAAGGGGTGTTTGAAAAGTTTTTGCTTATGTACAATCAAACCTCATGTTTTTTTTTTTGTAATTTTCAAAAATCTGTGGTTTATATTTTGTAATAAACCCAAACTTCAGGGGTAGTTTTTGTAATTATCCCTATCCGAAATGTTGATTTTAGCTCACTTGAAATATATTTCATCTCCTCATGGTTTCATGTTTTCAACATACAGTCAATTACAAGCCTCCAAAGCTTGTTATCCTTAACATGAACATGGCACTTCACGTATACGAAGACATTATGAGGATGACGGAAAACCTGAGCGAAAATATATAATCGGTTATGGAGCATCAAGCACCGTGTATAAATGCGTCCTCAAAAACTGCAAGCCTGTCGCGGTTAAGAAACTCTATTCTCATTTCCCACATTGTCTGAAAGAATTCGAAACAGAATTAGAGACCGTTGGCAGCATTAAACATCGCAACCTAGTAAGTCTCCAAGGATACTCCCTTTCGCCATCCGGAAATCTTCTATTTTATGACTACATGGAAAATGGAAGCCTCTGGGACCTCCTTCACGGTGAGTATTTTTTTGAAGGGTTAATTATATAAAGGGATAATTAACAAAAGTACCCTTGAGGTGACCTATTTACAAAGAAACACAACTAACTTTTAAAATTACAAAAAATATGTTTGGGGTTTGATTCAGTGTTAAAACTTAAAATTAAGGGGTAAACTGTAATATTTTTAATTTTTTATAAATATGAGGGGAGTTTGAATTTTTTTTGCTTATGAAGTGGGACTCAACGAGATTTTTTGTTATTTTGAATTTAGCTGGGTTTTGTGTAATTAGGTCAAACCTCAAGGCTACATTTTGTAATTAACCGTTATAAAAACTACCCTTATCTTTTAGTCTCCTTACTAAAAAACACACTTATCTTTCAAGAAGGGGCATTTTGTCATGTAAATACAATCGTCAAGGGGGGTGTTTGTGACACTTTATGGGGGTTATTTGTAATTCTGAAGGATAATTGAAGTGTTTTGTAACTAAACCAAATTTAAGGGGTAGTTTTTGTAATTATCCATTTACTGTATATAAAAAGCTTTCAATTGTGGCTTTTTGATGCTTCTCTTTTGTGACATTTCATTGATAAATGCTGCTTTTCAGGAACTTATACTAAGAAGAAAAAGCTCGGCTGGGAAACTCGTCTCAGTATTGCACTTGGTGCTGCACAAGGGCTCGCGTATCTACACCACGATTGTAGCCCACGCATAATTCACCGGGACGTTAAGTCGTCTAACATTTTACTGGACAAGGATTACGAGGCCCATCTTACTGATTTTGGCATTGCCAAGAGCTTATACCCATCTAAAACTCATACTTCTACTTATGTGATGGGAACCATTGGTTACATTGATCCTGAATATGCTCGGACTTCTCGTCTCACTGAGAAATCTGATGTCTACAGCTATGGAATTGTTCTTCTCGAATTGCTTACTGGAAGGAAAGCGGTCGATAATGAATCCAATCTCCATCACCTAGTGAGTTCTCTACAGTTTTAGTTAATTATAATAACTACCCCTAAAGTTTTGTTTAATTACAAAAAAAGCGGTTATCTTTTAAAGTTACAAATACATGACATTTTTTCCAAAATTGCCAAAAATATCCCTAAGGTTTTATTTTGTCTAGCATTTACCCCTTTGTTAAGGAAAAAAAAAATTCAAAATCTCCCCTCATATTTATAAAAATATTACAGTTTACCCCTTAATTTTTACACTTGACTAAACCTCAAGAGTAGCTTTTGTAATTTTAAATGTTAGCTGGTTTTTGTTTGTAATCAGGCCAAACCTCAAGGTACTTTTTGTAATTATCGCTATTTTGTAAGTACTCCTGTTCACTTTATGCTACTTTGCATAACCTGGGGTTAAATTAGCAAAATAATTCATATACCATTGTCTTCCTAATGTTCTGAAACTTCTAAGTTGATGAAACTTCGAGATAATACATAATTGATGTCCTTCTTTTTGTTGCAGATACTGACTAAGGCAGCAAACAATGCGGTAATGGATACCGTTGATCCTGAGATCTCCGAAACATGCAAAGACCTCGGAGAAGTGAAAAAGGTTTTTCAGCTTGCTCTTTTATGCACCAAGAGACAACCATCAGAAAGGCCGACCATGCACGAAGTGGTTCGAGTTCTTTTAGCTCTTGTGCCATCTCCAGAAGCTAAATCGTGCACTCCTATGGCGTCTGCTCAAATTTCGTCCCACGAAATCTAAGTGTTATATGGATGAGTATGCCAATCTCAAAGCTCCTCACTTGGTCAATTGTTCATCCATGAGTACCTCAGATGCTCAACTATTTCTCAAATTTGGAGAAGTAATTTCTCAGAATAGTTATTGAAGAGTGCCCATGATGTAGTAACTAGATAGGAATATCAGGAATGTTAGAAAAAAATGAAAATTGATTATTGTAGTATAATATAGATGTAGTACTAGTTATTGTTGTGGTTAGTAAGGTGCAATGTATGGACAGGCTTTTTTGGCCATCAGAATTAAAAAAAAAGCTTTGTACCCAATTCATGTGTTGTGTTTTTGTGTACATTTTGATTTTTGTGGAGTAGGGTCTTTTGATACTATAGGGTTTCAGGGACCACTGAGATGGACATATTTATCAGATGTTGGCTCGCAATATTAGGCAGTTGGAGAGCTGCATTTTTGTACATTGCAATAATTTCTAGTGGACCTGAGTTTGACGGTGTTAGAAAATAAGCAGATATATATATGCACATAGTCACATAATAAGGAATCGATAATACTTTTCAATTTGGTAGCAGAAGAAATTCGCCGATTCACCTTTTGTTAGCCCTTGAGTCTTGATAGCTCGTCTACAAGTCCTATCAAACTGCACTTGAATATAGGTCGTTCTCCACTCCGTGCTTCACTCCACTTGATGTGAATACTACTAGAGCTCCCACAACTATTCAACACTTTAAACCTTCGGAGACCTTGAGTATTGATTCTCCAAGAAGAAACATAGAGAGAAAATAATTATGTATGAGATATCATTTTGTGAAAATAATGTGTAACTTAGGAATATGGGAGAGATAATCTTATAATTGTAATATATTTCAGTCCCTGCCATAATCGAATCCTACCATATTATATGCAATCTCAAGATGTATACTAATCGATTAAGGATCCTTTGATTTGACACAATCTTTCCTAAATAAGAATATATGTATGCAATTTTCCAATATCTCCCACTCATACATATCTGATTCGACTTATTAGAAGCACACTCCCATTCTCATCTCACGTACCTTCTTTTATACATGGAATAAGTGTGCGACCAAGCAAGAGCGAAAAGTAACAAATGATGAGAGTTATACTAAGTCATCACCCACTAACATAACTATACAACTCATTAGACTCGCTATGTACCCCAACTATATGGTCGCATCAAATCAAGCATCTCTAACCCCCTCAATAGATAGAGTATGCTAGACCTCTCAGTATGTATTTATGCTCGTGACTATGTCAAAACAAATTTTAACTTAGTCGGTCGGCCTATGAGTCATAGAACATAGTGTGTTACCAACTTAGTTTTCCTCGACATCTTATGTCAATCATCTTGGTCTTGATAGCTTTTCTAGTCATGCTTCGATAGACTGAAACAATCTTGGTCATTGGACGCATGATAAAGTAGCATCATCAAGCTTACACATCATGATAAAGTCCAAAGTCCCAAAGGGCACTAATCAACACGGTAAGAGCTCACACAGTGATGAAGCAAGGATCCATTTAGTCACTCATCTTACAAGGTCATCGCAAAACACATGTAGTATGGATACATGCTATGATAAATCTCCCACTAAATTTGGGCATGTTATGCTCTAAACATCATATGTGTCTTAGTCTAGACTGTCTAGTCGCTCATCCAGCGTCTGACCTACGCATTACAGAAGTCGGTTCCTACAACGTATTCTAAAATTCGCATACTCAGCTACAAACATACTTTTATGAAGTTTGGACGTACTCCATATTTGATAAAGTATGATCGCATCTTGGTCTCATCACGATTAAGCTTTTGGCCTTTCACGTTGGTCCTAGCGTGAAGGCGATCAATTTCATCCCTCTTATTGGTGCAAACATGATCAATTAGTCTCATCTTGCTCGCCACCAAATCACCAAGGCGATTATCCGTGTGAGTGGGTCAATCTAAGTCTAGTGACATTATCAATCATTAAACACAAAACACAAACAAATTAATAAGAACGAAAAATCTTATTAACCAAAGAAATGTTCATACTGAGACTCCAAACTCAAATTCTACACAGTCTCATACTTCTAACATGCTTTTGGAACACGTCTCTACGCAAATGCTTAGTAAAATGATCAACGAATATATCGCTAGTAGGGATACGCCTAAGAACTATTTGACCTTGCGCAACACTCTATCGAATAAAGTGATATCTAAAGTGTCGATATGCTTGGTCATCCCGTGATACTTGGGATCCTTAACATACACTGCGGGATGTATTGTAACAATGGACAACAACTCGCATCATCTAACATGTTTCGTAATGTGCGACTCTAAAGCAATCATCTCAACCGGATTGCCTCTTGATTACTAACTTACAAGAAACATATTCAACTTCCATCGTGGATAAAGAAATACAAGGCTGGTTCTTACTACACCAGTGGTAAGCGAGTGTCTTCCAATAAGAATGCATATCCCGATGTGGATTTGCATTCATCTTTATCCGCTGATTCATCGACATCGTTGTACCCAACCAACTGCAAAATCACTTGTCCCTTTAAATATCTAATTACCCTCTTAACTGCAGCCAAATGAGCGTGTCCATGATTACTTTGATATCTGCTCACCGTCCCAACTGCAAAACATAGGTCTGTTTGAATACACATCATTGCGTACATCGACTCCTATCGCATTGCATATGGCACTTTTAGCCATGCATTCCTTTTCTTCGTATGTTTTTGGGCTTAAATCTTTGCTTAGAACGCAAGTCTTTTCCATGGGTGTGTTAATAGGTTTGACTTTATGAATATGAATCCTTTCTAGAATCCTATTCATGCAAGTCTCTTGAGACAAACTCAATAATTTCCTAGAACGGTCTCGATGCATCCTAACACCAAGTACGTATTTTGCTTCTCACATGTCCTTCATCTCAAATGTAGAGGACAACCACTATCAGTGCGGCGACAATCATCTCCATGTCATTTCCAACTAATAAAATATCATCCACATACAGTGGGAAAATCAATAATTTTCTCTCACTTCTCTTGACATACACACAGTGGTTTGCTTCGATCATCTTAAAGCCTATTGAGGTGATAACGCGATGAAATTGATGGTACCACTCGGATGATTGTTTTTAAATCAGTAAATGGAACTCTTTAAGCGACATACTTTGCGCTCTTGTCTCTTCTGTTGAAATCCTTTAGGTTGATCCATAAAGATATATTCATCCGGGTTCTCCATTGAGAGATGCTTTTTGTTTCATATCCATCCGAAATAGTTTTACGATCAAGGTGGTGAAAATAGCTAAAATGAGGTGAATTGAGGCAAACCTCACCATCGGGGAGAATGTCTCTTCGTAGTCTACACCCTCTCTTTGAGTATACTCCTTCGCCAAAATATGAGCTTTATATTTGTCGATCGACCCATCTACCTTTGGCGCTTGACCTTAGAACGAATTTGTTCCCAAACGGTCTTGCGTCTCAGGTGGAAAACCAACTAGCTCCCAAACTTGGTTTTTAGCTATCGAGCTCAATCGCTCATCTACAAGCCCCTCTCGACCGCACTTGAATATAAGTTGTCCTTCACTCCGTGTTTTACTCCGCTTGATGTGAGTACTACTAAAGCACCCACAACTATTCCACACCTTAAACACTCGAAGATCTTGTGTAGTGATTCTCCAGAAGAAACATAGAGATAATTTTTTGGGGGAATTTTTAAAGTACCCACTATGGATAGTGGGTATTCTTTTTTACCCATAGACATAAGAAAACTTTTTTGTACCCAATTTGACAAAAATGTCCCTCCTTTAGTTTGGAGATTTTGAAATTTGAAACTGATGTAATTAATGTTTTCCTTGAAAATCATGTATATTTCCCCTCAAATACACATACATATGTATAAAATCGTATATTCATATCGTGTCATATATCGTGCCTATATCGTGCCAACTCCCATGTATATATACATATATATCGTGCATATCTCGTGCCTATATTATTGCTCATATCATGCCTATATCGTGCTCGTATTTGTATCGTATCAATATCGCGGCCTATATATAAAGAAAAGACAACAAGACAAATATTATATGTCATATATCGTGCATGTATTATTGTCTTCAAAATAACCAATTATCTATTGTGAAAAATTAAAATGAATCGACAACCTTGGTAATCGGAAGTCACGCATATGACTCCATATTTAGTCCGATTCAAGATTTATTTGTTCAAGTTTATACAATCTTAAAAGCACGCATGCTTATTAAAAACTCCATTTCCGTGCATACATGGCGTGTCTTATTTAAATTGGGCATGATATCGTGCCTAATTTTTACTGAGGCACGATATTGTGCCCTATTTAAAATTGGGCACGAATATTGGGTGCGATATCGCGCCTAATTTTTACCGAGGCACGATATTGTGCCTTATTTAAAATTGGGCACGATATTGTGCCTTATTTAAAATTGGGCACCTAATATTAGGCACGATATTGTGCCTAATTTTTATTGAGGCACGATATCGTGCCTTATTTAAAATCGGGCACGATATTGTGCCTTATTTAAAATTAGCACGATATTGTGCCTTATTTAAAATTGGGCACGAATATTAGGCACGATATTGTACCTAATTTTCTTGAGCGATATCGTGCCTTATTTAAAATTGGGCACGATTTTGGTTACGAAAGACCATAAAAGAACTTATATTGTGCCTAATTTTTACTGAGACACGATATCGTGCCCTATTTAAAATTCGGCACGAATATTGGGAACAATTTTGGTTACGAAATACTATAAAAAGAACTTCTTGATATTTTTGTGAAGAAGAATAAGAAAAGAGAAAAAAATAAATAGCAAAAAATCGTATGTAGGTATGTATTTAACAAGAGAGAGAAATACAACTTACCTACTTTAATGTTTGCATTTAAAGCCTTAAGGGTATTGTGGTAAAAGAATCACAAAAGTGGGTAGAAAACTATGTTTTTTATCCTACATGTCAAAAAGGTTTCTCACGTATCACAAGTGGGTAATTCCCACCATTTGCTCTAATTTTTTTATGTATGAGATATCCGCTGAAAATAAAGTGTTAACTTATGAGAGAGATCATCTTATAATTGTAAGATATCTCAATCCATGCTATAATCGAATCCTACCATATTATATGCAATCCCAATATACATATACTAATCAATTAAGGATCATTTGATTTGGCACAATCTTTCATAAATAAGAAGATATGAATGCAATTTTCCAATAGAGAGTATTACTACTATTTTTATTTTTGAATTCTATGTAGTTTGAGAATGGGTTTTGTCTTCTTTTTGATTTTCTCCATGAGCTATCCATTTCTCAATGTGTTTTACCAAAATATGACATTTTTGGAATTTCCTTTTATATAATTGTAAGTGGATTTAGATTAATGGACTAAGATTTCTCTGGCCCAACTAACTATATTTTGCTCACTTCTGCATCGTCCGCCCTAAAACAAAATCTTATAATTTTTTAATCTTCGGGCTGGGTGCATCCCATTATTTGCCAGCCCAAAATAGGTTGACCCATTATAAAATAGACCAGAGAAGGCCGTTTTCTTTTTCCGATACGCCTTTGATCCACAAATTGACATAATTCCAAAATCAAATGCACTGTCCATAGTTTAGCCAAGTCGGTAGCCCAATAATGGTGATTCATTATTATGATATACGTTGTCTTAACCAAAAGGCGCATAAATCTCAATACTTAACGAGTAAGCCTTTGGTTCCTAAAAAAACCAAAAAAGTAAGCCCTTGGCGGGCAGTTGACAAGCGGGCAATTGACGTGTCACGTACGGTATTTGTTGAAAGGTATACAACAATTTTTAATGCTCTATTAATTTTTTTTCAATTTTCCAAGAATTGATTACTTTAATATTCTGACTTTGTTTTACTTCTTTTTAATGGATTCCAAGCAAGTTTGATTGAGTGAACAACTGACTATAGCAAATAATTGCTTATAATTAAATAATAACAATAATAGCGAGACAATGTACTTGAGTTAGAGGATCTAAGAGCAAGTGTTTCAAACTCACAATAGTCATTTCATTTTACTTCTTGTTATAATTCTAAATTATACTGATCTCAAATTATTTAAGCAACAATGAGGTATTATATTTTAAATATTAATATGAATTTGAAATGAAATAAATATAATTCTATCATTTTTAAAATTTAAGTTTTAATGGACATAGTTAGAATTATCTCATTGTCCAGGAACGATTATCCATAAATTGAAATAAGGTTGGCGTAACACGCCTAAAACCCCTTTAGATCCTAGTGTCTCGTCATATTACATCTTTCATTTTAAACATAATTTTAATAATATTCAATCTAGAATAATTTTGTTAAAAGAATTTGTAATGAACCTCATTATCAATTAAGTAGAATAAACCACTAACTCAAAGTTAACAAAATCAATGAATACACCCATATTAGCCACTTTGCTCAATTCACACAAATCAAATTTGATTTAACAAAAAAACAAAATGTTTTAAGGTATTTTCACATGACAGCACATGGTAATAAAGTGCTTTTAAGCAATAATACATGATTATTGCAAATTTATTGATAAATTCACTTTCATCTTTTTGTAATTACAAAATATTTTCATTTTAGATTTTCAAAAGTATCTCAAAATTTGAACTATTACAAATTACAATATATTAAAAGAGTAGCCAGAGCAGAGTCAGCACTCAGCAGACAAATTCATGGGGCAAAATTTGAATTTTGTATTTACTCCAGAAGACAGTACAGTGGGCATTTCAGAAGCCCAAAAATAAATTATTTATACTGTAATAAATACAGAAATTATTATTATTGTTTTTGACCATCGAATTCCCTTTCTTAGGGCGGAAGCTGAAAATTTCACCATTATGTTTCTCCATGGATGTTAGGGTTTTTGTAAATTCCTTTAAAGTTCATCAAATTCAAATTGTTGTTCTTCCTTATCCTTCCGGACTTTTGAAATCACTGGAAAAGAAGTGAAAAAGGTAGTAAAAATTATTAAAAATGAGTCTTCGGAAGGGTTCGAAAGTGTGGGTGGAAGATAAGGATTCAGCTTGGGTTGAAGCCGAGGTTATTGGTTTTGTCGGTAAACAAGTACAAGTCCTCACTTTATCCGGGAAAAGGTGATTTTTTTTTCCAATTGTTCATCATAAACTATTGTAGTTGAATTTCTTCTGTAACGGCGCGTTTTCCAGTTTGATTTCGCAGCTGCACGTTGTGTAATTTTTGAGGTTGTTTTGAAGCGAGGGTTAATCTATTGTTGTTTGAAAATTGAAGTTGTGTGATGAGCTACTGAATTTTTGCTTTGGAGTAGGTGTTGACGGTGCCGGAGAAATTGCAGCCATGTGATGGGGAATCGGACCTTGGAGGTGTGGATGACATGACCAAATTGACTTATTTGAATGAGCCTGGTGTCCTTGATAATCTTCGGAGAAGATACACTCTTAATGAAATATATGTGAGTACCTGAACTTTTAAAAGGATTGTTGGATTAATTGCACATATTGGGGGAATTGGCTTTTTTAGATGATGAGTAGTTTATTTGCAAGTTTTCTGCTGTTTTAGTATACAATTATGGTGGAAATTAAATGCCTATATTGAAAACTAATTAGTACGATTAAAGTTAAGCTAGGCATTCTACAACTAGTACAAGTTTCGTGTTATAGCAGGTACAAGGATGATACTTATGTAATATGGGTGGTTCATTTTGAACGAAAACTTTAGTCATCAGACCAACTTTGTTGGGAGTCTTGCTTGTGTGCTTTAACGAGAAGAAATCACACTAACTTTTGTTGAAATTCGAGAAGAAGTTTGAGCTTTACTGAATATGGATGGCAACTCTTTAATGAATATTATATAATGACAAACCAATGTTCCAGAACTACCATTGTTTGACATTATTGATGGCCCATGTTACTATATTAGAGGATGGTGCACTGCACTCATTGCTGATCCTCGCAGATGAGATTGTACCTATTTTGGTAGTAAAATTCTTGTAATTTCATTTTTTTAAATTTCATTTATTCCCCCAACGGACACTTAGTTGACTCATAGAATATTTGCTTGGAACCCATGCTCTTGATTGATCAAATTTACAGTAAATTTTCTGACTTTAAAATGTTATAAGTAAAAGGGTTTATGTCCTATTTTATTTATATCCTGAAGAACCAACATTCACCAGAAGACTGAGATGTTTTTATTTGACATTTTGATGGGCTGTTGGTTAATTAACTTCTCACATTTTACGTTTCGTATCTTCTAGATTAAATTATGCTATCTATTCTTATCTACTAGTTGGGGATTTCTATGTTTTTGACCTATAGAAAAAGTGTACTTCTGTGGGATGGAGGCCGGAGGGTCTAACATGACACATGATACATGCAATATTTTTCATTTTGTCGATATCTGGGATATTTGCTTCTACACTGGCAAAATATTATGAGTACTTTTGGGATCAGTGTTTTATGAGTATTCAGAACACGATTAAGATGTAACATTTTCATTTTAAGTGTAAAGCTTAATGGAATATTGAGTTCACAAGAGGAAAATGCAAGTGTTAAAGGTTTTCCATTTAACATGAAAGCCAGGAAGAGCAAGAAAAGTTGACAAAAAGCCTGGATTTCATGAAGTCGATCAATTACAAAGAAAATTACTTCTTACAGCAGATTATATCAATCCTGGCCTGTTTCTCCCTTTGGCTGAGATCCGAATTAACTACGAAGATCTATTATGTCTGTGCGCCGGCTCTTTTCTTCATGCATAAGTTAGTAGTTTGCTGCTAAGGAATCATATGGCCATGACAACTTTTGACCTTTTTTTCTCAATTGGTGCCTTAATATTGTGTCATATTTGTAATCTATTGATATTTGGTTTTCTGTGCATCTTAGGCTGATAACTGCTTGAAGCTGCATTTGGTTGTATACAAAAGATTTGTCTGGAGTGATCATTACTTTGCTCGATTCTTTTACCTTTATTTACGCTTAATAGTAGTCCTGTATTCTTGTCATTCATTCATTCTACTTTCATTCTTGTTCTGCAAAGAGTTTTTGAGCTTTTGAAATTGGTCTATATTTAAACAGTGGAAAAAAGGGCTGGCCATGATATAAATTTTGGCTTATTGTTTTGTGACATTTCAGTTCCAATACCTGCATGTTATATTAAATTTTATTAAAATCCTTCTATATTTAATCTGGTTAAGTAACATCGTAGTAGACATGTTTATCTGACACATTCTTTATATTTCTGAGTTTTTGCTTAATTGTTGTTTTCACGTTCTGGCTGATATATGCTTTATGCCCATCCTAGACATACACAGGAAGTATCTTGATTGCAGTTAACCCATTTACCAAGCTTCCTCATCTATATAATATGCACATGATGGAGCAGTATAAGGGGGCTCCATTTGGTGAACTGAGCCCCCATGTCTTTGCTGTGGCTGATGCATCTTACAGGTTTGTCTTGTTTGAATTATTATGTTGCAATTGAATTCAAATTCATTTCTCTGTAATCTGGTGAGTGTTGGTCCTGATTTTATGGCACAGAGCAATGACGAGTGAGGGGCGTAGTCAGTCTATTCTGGTTAGTGGAGAAAGTGGGGCTGGAAAAACCGAGACAACAAAGTTGATAATGCAGTATCTCACTTATGTTGGTGGTCGTGCTTCTGGTGATGACAGAACAGTTGAACAGCAGGTTCTGGAGGTAGGCTTTTGACTCTGTTCGATCATGTTACTCTGTTTAGTTATGTATTGTTAGCTGAATTTAGATTTGCATTAAAAAACTAACATGCATTGACATCAACTGAACCCACATTGAGAGAACTATCTTGAGTGGACTTGTATCTTGACTATGTCCATATCTAACAAATGCATGATATTGGAAAGCACATACGTGTTTTGTCTTGAAGACTCAAATTAATCAGTTAAATTGTTCTTATCATTTTTTTTGTGTGTAGAAACTATGTTCTAACATTTGGTTTCTTTAATCAAAATTGTCGTTATTTTTTTCATATTGTTGAAACTTGTGAGCAGCCTGATGGAATTGCTAACTACCTATTTTCTCCATTTTAGTCAAACCCACTTTTGGAGGCATTTGGCAATGCGAGAACTGTTAGGAATGATAATTCAAGGTATTGCATGGATCTCTTAACCTTCGTACTGCTTGTGTCTGTGAATGATTCCTCTAATAAGTGAAGGCTGAAAATTTCCTTTTTAACTTTGCTGTTTTGGAATATGATATCTTCTAGATCACATTTAATGGTGTGTCTCTTTTGATATAATGTTGCCTTTGAGCTTTTTGGTTCCTGTATCTCCTTAATCCATGTAATTGTACCTCTAGCCAGTGTTTAGGATTCAACTAATTTCATTTTTGTTGCAAAATGTCTGGTCAAATTGTATTATCCCATTTTAGTAACTTGTAAACTCAAAAATGGTTGAACTTTTTTGGGTCTTGAGTCGTGATAAGTGGCAGCCTTGTGTCTATTTTCCTTTTGGCCTGAAAAAAAGATAAGAAAAGGTAAACACTTTTCTTGTGAAATCAGATGGCTTAATAGCCATTTTTGAGCTACTAAAAAATGGCTATTAAGCCGTTTATTCACAAGAAAATTTACCTTTCACTTTCAGGCCAAGATGGCCACTTGCCAAACCATTTACTGACTAAACCCATTTTAAGTATCTGAAAACCTTTTTCCCGTCTGAGTCATGCACTGTGACTAAATCTGTCCCATTAAACTCTTGTTATCTTGAAAAATGTTTGTTGGAATTGGACAATATCTAGTCTAATCTTGTGGAGGCTTCCAAACAGAGGCTTAAGTGTAGTGTGTTAAAAATGTTTATTTGTCTGTGATTGAGATCTCAAGAAGATGCTTTGCACTGCTGTTGCTAAAGGCCCAGAGTTCATGCACTTTATTTAATTTGCTCTTGTTGCTGTTTTGAGTGTTTTCATATTTGTGCTTAATCCTATTTGTATGAATTATGAGGCCATGATGCATTGAATCAATTCAATCTACAATTCTGCATGGTGATGCATAGAATACTACAGTAGATGATATGATGCTTAAATCATCAGCTTGACTTCATCTTTGTATTTACTTGAACTTTCTCAAAATTGGGTGGAAAGAGTTTTTTTATGTTTGTTGTTGTTTGCAGATCTCTCTTTCATTCACAATTTATTCTCCCAAAACAAAACCAAACATACATGTTTCAGTACAATTTCCTTCAAATACACATTCTTCAATACATTTTTCACAAATCACATTCTCCCAAAACGCCCAAAAACAAAACCAAACGTCCTGGGATTTATTAAAAAATGAGACTAGCAATACTTGGCCTCAGCTATATAATTACTTATTGTGATTGTCTGCAGTCGCTTTGAGCAAGTTCGTCGAGATCCAGTTTGATTCAAATGGTAGAATTTCAGGAGCTGCAATCAGAACATACCTTCTGGAGCGATCTCAGTGTCGTTCAAATAACAGACCCTGAGAGAAATTACCACATCTTTATCAGTTGTGTGCATCTGTACGGTATGTTACATTGAAATGCATGTTGTCTTAGTAAATGCAATATGGTTTTGTTTGATTCTTCCATTAGTTTAGTATCTATCTAACGGTAAGTTTTATGCTTTATGGACATTGATGATAAATGTGTGAAAGACGAGGATACATGTGGCAAGCTTTTATGAAAGTGTTTGGACAACAGTTTGTTGTATTTTCTTTGATAAATTGATGGAAAAGTAAATTATGCATTCCTTGGGGTGGGTGGTTTTTGAGTAATTGTGCATTGTGTTCTCGATGTTTGAAGTGTGAGAATGCATTCAGTGCCAATGATAGTCAAAACCTAATTTTGTCATACTTTTTGCATTGGCTTCTTGTCGTTGATGCTCCTTTGAGTGGTGTGCTAAAACATTTCAAATTACTGATGGTTTTGTTTGTCTGCTACTTCTGTAGTAGCAGGCAACTTTGCTTTTAATTCAGGGTTGAATTACTAATTCTATGATGGCCATCGAAAGCCTATGCCTCCTAGGTATAGATGAATGGCTAATTTCTTTTGCAGTTTTATTGTTTGTCATTTGTTGCCTTTATAAGATTATGTGCATCTCAATAGGTTAGCACACCACATTCTGAATATAGAAATCATATGTTTTAGCTATTGTTATTGTATTACTTTGTTGGATTCTAACTTCTAGGTCTTGTATTTAAGGATGCTCTTCTCTTATTCAGGATGCAGAGACTTACAAGCTAGGTCATCCCAGGAACTTCCATTATTTGAATCAGAGTAGGACTTATGAACTAGACGGAGTAAGCAACGCTGAAGAGTACATTAAGACAAGAAGGGCAATGGATATTGTTGGGATTAGTGATGATGAACAGGTTTGGTGAACAAAGTTTGTGTTTTCTATCATATACATCTTGACTCTCATCTCTTGGTTTTCTTGTTATTTTCTTTTATGGTTCACCAGGAAGCGATATTTCGAACTTTGGCTGGCATTTTACATCTTGGAAATGTAGAGTTCTCTCCGGGCAAAGAGCATGATTCATCAGTTATCAAGGATCCGAAGTCTGAATTTCATTTGCAGATGGCTGCTGATCTCTTTAGGTATGCTATATTGTGATATCTTATCCAAATTTTCTTTATCAGTTCTAAATGGTTGAATGATGACTTATCTGGTGCTCTGATTTTCCGTTCTGTAACTTTGAGTTTTGATTAGAGTTGTTCCGTAATGGTTTTCTTTTGCAAATTGTCGAATCAGATTTCCTTTTTCTTCCTTGCCTTCTAACTTAGAGGTTTGTAATAATTAAGTAGTCCTTAAATTTCATATTTGGTGGTTTCAGTTCTTGCCTGTAATTTTACCAGGCGATAATGCTCAATTGGTGGTGGACCTGGTGGTAACTTGTCTAATATTAATGCATTTTATGTATGTTCTTGACTATTGTAACTTTGAGTTTTTTTTTTTTTTTGTCTTAACTCAGGTGTGATTTTAATCTTTTGGTTTGCTACACTTACAACACGCTCAATTCAAACTCGTGAGGGATAATTGTCAAAGCTCTGGATTGTAATGCTGCTGTAGCTGGTGGGGATGCTTTGGCTAAGACTGTTTTATGCTCGGCTCTTTGACTGGTCTGCTGGATTTTTTCTATGCCTTGTTTGAAATGATCTAGATTACTTGATTGAACTAATTTTGAAGGTAAATCTAGGCGATTTCTTTGTTTCAGGCTTGTTGAGAAGATTAACAGATCTGTGGGACAAGATCGTAGATTCTAAGATGCAAATTGGAGTCCTGGATATTTATGGATTTGAATGCTTTAATTAAATAGGTAAACGACCACTGAATCATTAACCCATTTATCTCATTTATGTTTCTTTTTTACTATCAACTTCGACAAAGGTATAGGTTTTCCGGGAATTAGATTGAAGCGTTAATAACCCAGCCAAGGACCAAGCTCCTGTTGTAAGCTTGTGAGGTTTGAAATGCCTTAAAGCATTGGCCTGATTGACCTCATATATCTAAATGAATTTAGAAGCTTTCAATGAGACAGAATTAGTAGCCAATTAACATTTTATGTCAAATCGAATGTTAGAAACTTAAGGCAGTGGAGCTTTGAAAGAGAATGTTCCCATGTATAAAGGAAAACAAATCTTTATGGTTCTGACTTTGCCCTGATATTTATCTGTCTGGCCTTTGTGCTACATAGTTGGAAATTATACATTTGAGCGCATTTCTTATCAGTAGCTATACGTGCAATTTTATGTCTTGGATATTCGATACAAGTTGTTTTTTTCCCTTTTTTTTTTTTTTTTTTTGTAGGTACGGGCATATTACTCAAAACCATGTATGCTCTGGCAACTTATTGGTTAGTTCTACCTTCATTTAATCAGTTTTGACAATTCTGCATCAAGAATTTTGCAAATGAGAAGCTCCAACAACATTTTAATGAGTAATATGATATTTTTTCATGGTGCTATTTCTAAGTAAAATATAGTTCTTATGTGCTAGCTCCTTAATTTGTTGCCAATTTGTTTTCCAGCATGTATTTAAGATGGAGCAGGAGGAATATCAAAGAGAAGAAATCAATTGGAGTTACATTGAGTTTATTGACAACCAAGATGTTTTAGATTTAATAGAAAGGTCTTCTCTTACACTCTTGTCTGATAAATTGTTTTGATAAAGAGTGCGACACTGTAGGTTGGATTTGAAATTTGTGGTTGGTTTTGATTACTTTGGTACTAATCTTGTCAGGGATCAAACTGGATTTTTTTCTATCAGCAATAATATATCTTTAGTGTTGATATTCTGAAGTTTGCCTTGATACAATTGATCTTGGAAATCTGTCTGATTTTATTTGAGATATCTTGAACTGATGCCCCCCTCAGCAGTATGACTTTATTATCATAAAGAAACTGTGGTCTGTTTTAGAGGAAAGAATAAAGGGTGCTCAGTGCTCACAGTATGGGACAAACAAAACTGAAAATTTGGTATGTTTAGATACCAAACCAAAATTCTGTTTGATATTGAATTTTTATTTTTAAAAAATCCTACTAAACTTCGGTTTTGTTTTTACCAAACCGATTTTTATATGTTAACTTTTATATACATGTTTTTATATTTATTACTTTTTTATGCTATATCTTTTCAATTTTGCTTCGCAGGAACTAAAATGTAATAAATAAAAGATACAATTTTGATTTTTATTTATAACTTTGTAACTATGCTATTATTGTTTATTCTTAAAAAGAAAAAAGTTTAACAAAATTACAAATTGAAACACCAAAAAAATAGTAACTTTGGTTGAAACTTGAAGATTGCAGTGGCTACCAAATTCTCAGTTTTGTTTTTGATTTGGTTATACCGAAAGGACACCCCGGAAAGAAATGTGATGTTTTAGTTAAAATTGCATCGAATATGATGCAGTAAGCTGACGTTTTAAGTTTATAAACAGTAAATGTAGACTTACCTTGTGCACATTTGTAGAAAAAGCGTCTTAAACCGAATCAGTTTTTATACCTTGCAATTACCCATTAATTTCCTGAAGAGTTTTTAAACAGAAAACAGGGAAAACATTCGCGGAATCTGTAATCGGCCTATATTTTCTTTTTTCATTTTCTTCTCTTCTCTTTTTGCTGGAGCATGAATTTTTTCATCTGAACTAATACCATGGTGATGCCTTTTGCAGAAACCCATAGGAATAATCGCTCTTTTGGATGAGGCTTGGTATATTTGGAGTTCTCTCCTGTCATTTCATGTTTTAGTCTTGTTTTTGGTTTGTATTTATCCTTAACACCTCCCCTTTTCCTGCAGCATGTTTCCAAAATCAACTCATGAAACATTTTCCAACAAGCTATTCCAGAATTTTTCGCTCCCACCGACGATTAGAAAAGCCAAAATTTTCTGAAACAGATTTTTATTATATCTCACTATGCTGGCAAGGTACATGCTATCAATGAACTTTTGATTAACAGAGTTGATATTGTGTCTGGATAATAATTATTATGACTATTTACTTTCTCGTTGGTTCTTCTAGGTTAACTATCGAGGTCATTTTTGACAAAAATCGTGATTATGTTGTGGTTGAACATTGCAATTTGTTAGCTTCTTCCAGATGCCCTTTTGTAACTGGCCTCTTTCACTTTTTACCCGAAGAATCGTCTCGATCATCATACAAGTTTTCATCAGTGGCCTCTCGATTTAAGGTACCAACTGACAGGTTTCTCTGCTCTAGGAACTGTCCTGACCTTGTTGCTGCTTCTGTTCCATAGTTTTTGGAACTAGAAACATCATTTTTTAGTGGAGGTTGAAACAAGAAAGTGTGCCTTTTGCACAGTCTATATTGACAAGGGTTGTTTGAAGTTGTTAATGGTTGTTATGAACCATCTGTTTTTCTTTATCCTTTCTGTAGTTTTTTGGTTGAGGTTTCTGTGCTGTTTAGCAGAAAACCTCAGTTAGTAGTTCTGTGAATCTCTCTCTTTTAATGTGGATTGGTGCTTCTCCTGTTGGGAGCCATGCCCTTTCAGAGATTTGGCTGGCCTGATTTATTATCTAGTTATTTAATTATCTATCATCTGAAGCAAACTCAGGTCATACTGCATCACATTTATCTGTTTGTATGGCTACAGTTGGATGCATTGCTTGTAAAAAATTAATCCTAAAGTTGCTGGATTATATGTTTGTTGCATCACAAACAACAAAACTTGTTGTAGTTCCTCCCCCTCAAGTATGGATTCCTGATGTCTCAGAAACGGAAAAGATCAAGAACTGTTTCTTACGTGCAAATAGCTTCTAGGGCTGTCTTCTGTGATATGCTTTGCACCATCTGTCAGTAGGAAGATCGAATCAGATTATTATCATTGATTTCAGTGAATGGCATGGTGGTTGATAGCTGAGTGTGTCTTTGGAGTTGTTTTCCATTTAATCTAATGTATATCCATTATTGGCCATACATTGATTTAGATACAATACGGCTTGTGTTTGTTTGACTGGTATCAAACTATCAATTTATGGAATTTTCACCTCTTTAGTAGAATTCAGTATCTTGCTCAAGTAACCCCCTATGATCCTGTTGCCTTACTGAAATTGCTTGTCAACTCTTGACACGTGTCTTTAGTACATTATCTATGGGATTATCATAGACATCTCACTTGTTTGTCACTTTGCTTGCAGCAACAACTTCAAGCTCTTATGGAAACCCTCAGCTCCACAGAGCCTCTCGTTCGATGTGTGAAGCCAAACTCATTAAATAAGCCTCACAGGTTTGAGAATCCGAGCATCCTACACCAGCTGCGTTGTGGGGTCAGTATAAGCAAACCCTATTGCCATACCAAAAGCAAACCTTTTTTTTTTAACTATGTCTCTTGATCTCAAGATGCTATTTTAATGTGGGTTGCCAATCTTAGACTCCAATTTAAGCTGTGAAAAACTTTATCAACTTGTTTGCAGCATAAATTGACTCATACAAGGAATGGTTTCAGGAATAAATGAATCTTGTTTTTAACCCAGTGCAGAAGTGCAAAGTGGCATCTGTACCATCCATTCGCGAGCAATTCACCTACAACCCATCTGCGAGTAGTAAACCTCCTTAAGTGCATTCTGATTTCTGAATAAATTATGCTAATATCTTTCTGTTTTTGCGTTTGTCTTGGGACCTCATGTCATCCACGCCCAGATATATATCCTTCCATCAACAAGCGTCTGCTCTAAACCAAAAGATATTCCTGCTGAAAACTTGACATCTAATCAACATTTTACTGCTCCATGAAAACCAGCACTGTTCACAGGTCACGGGAGCATGATATTCTTTACCTTGCTACTGGAGTGGATGATTTCATGATAAAAGGACATACGTGAATGACAGTATGACACTACCACTGGAGCATAAAAATGTCATGAGATATTGGACTTGAATGGATGTGACAAGTTTTGTTATTCTCAAGAGTCATATGATATGCTCCTTGAGATAAAATATTTAATATTTCCCTATGATTCTATTTCCTGCTTCTATAGATGTAACAAGGTAGTGGAGCTTTTAGCTCTATTGATAAATAAGAAAAAACTGTGCCTCAATTATTATGCTAAAAATTTCTGCTGGTTTAACTCCTTGAAAGGGAACACGGATGATAGTGTAATGAACTACAATTGTCTTGATGGGATGTTATTTTCATTAAGTTTTTCAATGTAAGTTGTAATAATTTGTATAATGTATTCTTCTGTCTTTCTGCAGGGTGTTTTAGAAGCTGTTAAGTATAAGTTTGGCAGGCTACCCCACGGAAGACTTACCATGAGTTTGTTGATGATTTGGAATAATCGCTTTGGATATTGTAGATACAAGGTAGGGTTGAAGAGTTCTACTTTATTAATTTTGCTAAGCAATATGCTTTTCAACTAACTTTCAAGTAAAGGATTTGTGTATTTCAAAACAATGAATATTAGCTTGTTATCTTTGTTATCTTTCTGTCCTCTCATTCTCTTTCTCCTTCTAGTGCTTAGAGTGAATGTCTGTCGTGATCTTGGTTTTATATTGTAGGCTACTAATAGTTTGGCAGGCCAATTTCATTTTTAATGGATTATATGTCACGTTATGAATGAGATTTAATGTATAGGTTGTGCTGATAACTGCAAACTTTGATGATATGTTGATTGACACTTAATTATATAGCAGTAATGTGTACTACATTGTAAATTTAGATGCTGCAATATCTCAATTTTTGTCTTGTTTGTGCTTGTGACATATAATTTGCATTTTCGTTTTCAAGTTGAATGTACTTGTTTAGGTTCATTTGTCTATTTTAATGTGTTTTCAGTTATGATGATAAAACCATGACTGAGAAATACTGCAGAGATTAAAGCTTGGGAACTTTCAGGTTTTGTTATGCCAAGAATCAGTTGTAAAGTTTTTAGAGCAATACGTAACTTC